>APFE030935066.1:17852-43703 GCA_000404065.3 Pinus taeda | reverse complement strand
GTAATTTTGTTGAGCTAACTCATTACACTCCTATGTGTTTTGCAGCATAATGGTGGGAGGCCTTTGGTGGCCATGTTCTTGAATTGTAAAGGTTTGCAATTCGTATTTTGAGTCAAACTTGCAGTGCATCTGGGTGTGAGCGCAATTGGTCTGTCTTTGAGAGGATTCACACAAAGAAGAGAAACCGTTTGGATCAAAAACAGTTAAATGATCTAGTTTATGTCCAATACAACATTTGGCTCAGACGAAACCATTTGCTGAACAAAATACCTGATTCAGATCCCATTGTGTTGGAAGACATTGATCCAACATCAGGTTGGGTAGTGGAGAGTCATCCAGCAGAGTTTGATCCTGATGAGGATCTTGATTTAGATTTAGATATGGAGACCTCAGTTGAAATTGAACATGTTGTTCAACTTCAGCCTGTTCAGTTGAATGCAGATCCCAATCCACCAGCCTCAGTCTCACAGCCAGCAAGGACTCCAGTTGTAGGTGCTTCCTCTGCTCAGCCACGATAGAAGCGCAACGGCATATCTACTCTATCTCAGCGTGCATCTGCTGCAGTTGCACAGCCTGCTAGTGGTACCACTTCTACAATTGCAGTTGGAGATGATGATGAGGAGGAGGAGCCATGGGGCCCCCTGTCTGACTCTGATGATGATGATCCAGAGATTGATCGACATGACCTTGGCTCCTCTGGCAGTAGCTACTAGCCAGTAGTACTAGTACTGGAGTCTAGTCACCGTCACAGTTTACTTTTGTTGTAGAGGCCATTTCTAGCCTCCTTGGTTATGTGTTTCTTGTTTTGAGTCTTTGATCATGTATGACAGTTGACTATGTATTGCCATTGGGTACCATTTTGATATAATGGATTGTTTCATGAGCCTACTTTGATCATATGTTGTCTTCCATCTATATTATAATGCTGTGTGTTTGGAAACATGAATGAAAATCTTTAAAATTATGTTTAAAATCTTCAAAATTATGTTTTTTTATAAAAAAAATAAATATTTAATGTATTTTTTACAACGACCGAGTCATTGAAATCGAGTCGGCCGAGTCATTACCGTTTCGAAGTCGGAGTCGGAATCGATCCTCGGCCGAGTCGGAGTTTTAAAACTATGCTCTTTAATACATATGTTACACTCTCTCTTAAAAGCATAAGTTACAAAGGCATGTGTACCTCCTTAATGGCATGAGTTACATTTCCTAAATGGGCATGAATTACACTCGTCTTGGCATGCGAGTTACTCCTCCTTTATGGCATGGATTCGTTGTTCTTCCTATATATATATGTGCCTCATTCTTTCTCCCCTCACCACTTAAGCATTGTGAAAGAAGAATACGAACTTGAGAAGAGTCGGAGAGAGCTGAAAAAGATTGTGAGAGACAGACTTGGAGAGTAAGAGCAAAACTTGGTTAGCCAAGGTTGGTTCAGTGCTTCAGTGTTTCAGTGTTGATTCAGTTGAAGGGAAGGTTGATTCAATGTGTGCATCTACTGCTGCTACTAGTGATCTCCATGCTACAATTTGTTCAGATATGGGTGAACTTACTCATTCTCTTGATCTCTCTATAGGAATTTACAGGGTAATTTCCTTAGATAGAACACCAAAGGACACCGCTCACAAACAAACCACAGATCGGTACACCAGTGTTCTTGACGTGGTTAAAACTCTCAAAGAGGGAAACAGTCCACGACCTGAGCCAACGCGACCACTTCGGGCAATTTATTAATGTAAAAGAAAGACATTTTACATAAGCTTCTCTCATGAATGGTCACCTTACAAATGACCCTCCATGCTCTTTAAATAGAGATCATGGACCAATAGGGTGTTAAGCCACGGATCAAGTGTCAGTAATACCGAGCAGAGAATGAACCGTCGGATCACTTCATATTTAGAATATATCGTGTTCGTCGGATTGTAAGTTACAAAAAGTACATAGAAAAGAAACACACATTACCTAACTATACACTAGACCAAGTTATACTTAACTATTTCCTATGTGTCGGAATATCCTAACATCCCCCCTTAAGAACAACATGGGATAGGATTGAAGGATGTATAAAGATGACACAATAGGAGAAGGAAGGAGGCATTAGAGCCTGTCACCCCTCAGTGACAACTTCCTAAACTCCAGCCATAAATCAAAATTTAGGGAACTTCGCATCTGTGAGAGCCTTTGTAAAGATGTCTGCAACTTGATCATCAGTTGAACAATATTGCACTTCAAGAACATGGTCATGAATGAGCTTTCCGATGAAGTGCATGTGTAGTTCAATGCGTTTGTTGCATTGATGTTGGACTGGATCTTTGCATAGTTAAATGGCAATTTGATTATCAAACCAAAGTGTATTCGGATGTTGTTGCTGAAAACCAAACTCTGACAGGATCTGACAAAGCCACAGGGCTTCCTTACTAGATTCCACGGTGCCACGATACTCTGCTTCTGCTGAAGAAAGAGAAATGGCACTTTGTTGCTTGCAAGCCCATGCAATAGGTCCAAAACCAAGAGTGAAGACATAACCTAAGTAGACTTTCAATCATCAAGGTCACCATCCCAATTGGAATCAGTGAAACCAAACAATAGACGAGATGCTTCTGCACTGTAATGAATCCCACACTGAATTGTACCTCGAACATAATGAAGTATTCTTTTAGCTACTTTCCAATGACTTTCATGTGGGTTTTGCATCAACCGAGCAATAAGGCCAACAGCAAAGGAAAGGTCAGGACAGGTATAGGTCAGATACAAAAGTTTTCCAACAAGCTGACGGTATAAGGTTGCATCAACTTCAAGAGAAGTACAAGTGACTGAAAGTTTGGCTCCAGACTGAAAGGGAGAAGGGGTTGGCTTACAGTCTTCCATGTGAAAGTGGTGTAGAAGATCATAGGCATACTTGGACTAGGAAAGGGAAATACCTTCTTTGGATTGCAAGACTTAAAGACCAAGAAAATAATGCAAGAGTCCTTGATGCAAGAACCTCATGCTAGAAAAATCATTGTATTATGATTGACTTAGGAGGTCTAATGTTTCATGAAGAATTTAATTTATTAATAGGAAATTTGTATATTTTAATAATTTGAGTGAGAAATATATGTGTGAAGTTTTAATGTAAATATTCTCAAATAATTGAAAATACCAGAGAAATTAGACTTGTAAAGATCTCATAAAGATCTTAGGGATTAGGAGATCCTAGAATGAGATTCAATTGAGTTAAAAATGGATTTAGAGGATTTTTAGGATATGGTTGAGCAGATTATGGATATGAACCAGAATTGGTTGCAGAATCCTTTTGTATATATTTGTAAGCCTCAAAGGCATTAAAAAAGAAAAAAAGAAAGCCAAATTGAAATGAAGAATAACCGGCCAAAGAGAGTGATGAAGGTAGGAGTGTGTGTGAGAGGCCATTTCAAATGTAGAAAATCAGGCCAAGTATTGTATATATACATTTTGATTAATGAAAGAAAGATTTCATTATTTTTCTTTGTCTCTATGAATATTAATTGATGAATTCCAATTTGCATGTCTATCTGGAATCGATGATGGATTAATATAAATATATTATATGAATAAGATCAATCCTTGAAGAACAAGTTATCTCTGCAAAACTAGAAATTGTTTCTGTTCGAGAAATTGAAATTGTTTTTGTGTGATACATCTAGTACAGGAATATGCAAATCCTATGAGAAGAGGATTAGAACCTCGTGGAATGAAATCGAATGGGGAATTCGATGTCAGGGGAAGTATTTTTAGAGAAGATTGTCGTCAAGATCATAGTGTATGAGAGTAGATATGCCTAGAAGGCGTGAAGGAAATAGAGTCTGGCAAAATTGTTATATATCTCTGCATACCTGATAACTACGTCTTTGAACCATTAAAGCACATTACAGTTGTAAGTTCAGTTTGAGTTAAATCGTTGAGGGAATTCGTTTGGGAAAACTGTCGCCAAACTCACGGGTCAATTTCTAATCAAAGGAAGAAGAAATTTGAAATTCTGCCATCTGGATTTTGTACAGAGCAGGGTCTATTTGGTAACCCATGAGCAATTTTCCAAAAAGATCCCTGGTTGAGGAGTACAAGAGTGATATTTAAACTGTGTTTTTACAGACTATGTGACTGAAAACGACTTGCTATGTTTGCAGAAGTACCGGGGTTGATGTTGATTGTGTGATTTTGGAATTGGTCTCTATGAATCAAGGATTGAAAACAGAATATGATGTGTATTGTTGGATTGTGCCAAACTTATAATACCAGCGAACTGTGTGTAAGTAAAGCCTAAGTATGAGGATCAGAATTGGGTTTCTGCGTGGAAGAGAGGCAGAGTAACCATAGGTAGCATTTATAGTGGATGTTGTGTTGATAAAAGTGATTGTAAGCTTGGGGAACTGGCGGAACCATATCAATAACGAGCTGAATAGAACCATAACAATGGCACGATTATGGCAAGCAAATGAAGGGCAAATGGTAACCCATAGGCATAGCTAAGGAGGGAGTTTTGTTTTTGAACCAGTAGTCTTGTTCTTGTTTTGGAGTTTAGTTCTTGTTCCAGCAATTGGGCTCCGGGTCTCAACTTCAACGTTCACACACATCCAGAAAGTCTGAAGGTAAACGAGGACATGGGTATTGAGGAACAATAGGTTGATATGCTTATGAGTTTACTCAATCACACCCAGGTATTCAAAAGAGCACAAAAAAACTCTGAAATTAATCCTTCCATGTTAGTTTGATGAACTGGTTTTTAAGGGAAGTATTATGGAATAGATGGGGATTGGAAGGGTTTCAGTCTCTTTCTAGAGACTTGTAGTGTAGCCTTTAGTATTAAGGCTACTAATTGTGGAGTCATAGACCTGGTAGGTCATCAGTCCTAAGTTTGTCATTTCAAACTCTTTTTTAAGGCTAGACTTCACATGGTTTATAAGGTTGGGATCACTACCAATAAGGACAACCATCAACATAAAGAACAAGAATGATAAGAGACTTACCCACTTTCTTGGTGTAGACAGTATTGTCAGAATGACACCTAGAAAAGCCAGTATCTAAAAGAAAGCTATCCATTTTGGCATACCAAGCCCGAGATGCTTGCTTGAGACCATAAAAGGATTTCTTAAGCCGACATACAAGGCTAGAGTATGTTTGTATAAAGCCAGGAGGTTGTTCCATATAGATTTCTTCATGCAAATCCCCATGCAAGAAGGCGGATTTAACATCCATCTGATGGACTTCCCAATTGAAAGAGACAGCAAGGGAAAGAACAAGGCGGACAGAGTTCATTTTGGCAACAAGGTAGAAGGTTTCAATATAGTCAATGCCTTCAACTTGTGAAAAACCCTTAGCAACAAGACGAGCTTCTTGTTTATCAACTTTTCCATCTAGTCCAAACTTGGTTTTGTAAACCCATTTGCATCTAACAAGTTTTCGTCCCTTTGGAAGAGGAACAAGGTCCCATGTATCATTTGCCAATAGTGAACAATATTCTTCATTCATAGCTGCGTCCCAATCTGGATAGCCTGAAGCTTCTGCAAACATGTCAGGATCATAATTCGTTGAAGCTTGAGCTAGTAAAGAAGAGGCTCTGTCAAACTAAGAACGTGTACGACGCTGAACTGTAGGATCACCTGCAAGAGCACCTACTGCATCCCGAATAGCACGAACCCATTTTGGAAGCTGAGAAGCTGAAGGAGGATCCCGAGAAGGTGGCGGGATTATCATCCTCGTTGTCATCATCTGAAAAAGAAATATTTTCAGAAGTAGAAAGGATAGAGAGAGGTGGCACAACCGCCGAACTAGGCTTCTAGGCCGATATATTTTCAGCAAACTTTACATCTCTTCTAATGATAACATTTTTGGATTTAGGTTGAAGAAGTCTATATCCTTTGACATCTTTAGAATATCCAACAAAAATACATTTTTCACTCTTAGGTTCTAAGGCTTTATGTTTCTCATTTGGAATATGGGCCCATGCTTCACTTCCAAAAACACGAAAGTGACTTACATCTAGTTTAATTGAACTCCATGCTTCTTCTGGGGTGATATTCTTTAAAACCTTAGTAGGAGTGCGATTTACTATGTAATTTGCACAGTTAATTGCTTCTGCCCAAAATTTAAAACTAAGTCCTTTAGATTGAAGCATACAATTAGCCATTTCTTTTAAAGTGTGATTCTTCCTTTCAGCTACACCATTTTGCTGTGGAGTATATGGAACAGTGTGTTGCAACCAAATTCCATGCTCAGTGCAAAAGTTGATAAATTTGTTGCTAACATATTCCCCCCCATTATCAAATCTTAGCTCAAGAATTTGATGTCCAGATTGTTTCTCAACAAAGGCCTTAAAGGCCAAGAACATGTTAAAGACTTCACTCTTGAGTTTTAAGAAGTATACCCAAGTGCATCTGGAGAAATCATCAATGAAAGTTAAGAAATACTTGTAGCCAAAGAATGAAACAACTGGAAGTGGAGCACATAAATCACTATGCAAACGTTGTAAAGGGGTTGAGGCGTGCCAAGAGGGACGTTTTTCAAAACTATCCTAGTGATGTTTTCCGAGTACACATCCGAAACAAACACCATCTCTGCAAGATACCATAAGAAGACCTGTTACCATATTTTCTTTACATAGATTTGGAAGGGAGTGATAGTTTAAGTGACCAAATCACTCATGCCAAAGTTTGCTCACTTCATCATTATGAGCAACAAATATCGAGAGAAGAGTTGATGACCCGTAGTTGTTAAACTTATACAACATTGTAGAATCATCAACAATGCTAGTAGCTAAAATCTGTCTAGAATCTCTTAGGTCCTTAATTACAACATCATGAAATAAAAATTCAATGATTTTACTTTCACCTGAATGAGTTATCTGATATACAAATAGAAGGTCGCAGGATAAGATAGGAACACGTAATACATCATTAAATTGACCATTGTCTAGATGAATAGTTCCAGTTCCTACAACACTAAGAGATCTATCATCACCAACATATATATTTTTGGTGTTACAATCATTTAAACAAGAAAACATGGCTTTGTTTTTGGCCACGTGATAAGAAACTCCAAAATCAATGAGCCACTCATGAGAATGAGAAGAAAAAGATACATTTAGTGCATAACCAAACCGAGATGTTTAACAACCACATGCAGAAAGTGTTATTCTTGAAGATGAAGTTGAAGTTGAAGTTGAAGAGTGCTCCAAATGGATGTTATGCTTCTTCATTACTACTTCCAAGGCTTTCATCTTCTTAAAGCATTTGGATTCTAAGTGGCCATCACGATTACAAAAGTTGCAATGTTGCTTCTTAGGATTCTTTGAATTTGGTTGTTGCTGGGCTGCTAAGGCTTTCATACAAGAGTTTCCAGTATTAAGAAGACCAAGTTGTAAGAGTTTTTCTTGTTCTTTTATTAAAGAATCACAAAGGGCATCAAAAGAGGAGGACTTGTAGGCTTGTCCTTGAGAAATAAAGGCTTCTCTAGTAGAATGGAAGGTGGAAACAAACACAGAGTAGGTTGGTCCTAACTTAGTAAGAATGGAATAGATAAAGCTACCATCTTCTTTCTTAACCTTAACACCTTCCAAGAGAAGTCTAAGGGTCTTGAACTTGGACAAAAATATTCAATGGAAGAAAAATTATTGGGGTCCAACGTAAGCAACTCATTTTCGAGTTGATGGGCTCTAATTTCATTTTTAATTACAAAAACTGTATTGAGTTGTTTCATTGCTTCATCAGGGGTATCAAGTTCTACAATACGGAATTTAAGGTCTGGAGAAATAGACATCCTTATCAACCTACGCACTTGATCTTGCTTATTTTCCCATTTCACTAGCTTATCTTCATCTTTAGTTTTAGATTCTTGGCCTGAAGCTATAAAAACCTTTATTTCTAAGTAAATCCACAATGTAGGATAACCATTGGAAGTAGTTGGTGCTGTCAAAAATAACTAGGCATGGACTTTCCATTTTAAAAGAAACTGAAGCTGAAGATGGTGAAACTAAGTGTTCTAATGGAAAGATCTCGAAAAATTAGGCCGATTCAAAAAAAGGCTTCCGACTGAAGAAATTATGGCTTTTTGAAGAAAATTTGTTGAAGATGCCGACAAACTACATGAATGTTGGGAAGTGAATGATAATGTTATATTTAAAAAAAAAAAAAAAATCCCCCTCCCCCTTTCCAAACTTAATCTAATTTGCTCACTTTTAAAAAAAGATTACTTATGTGACCCACTTTTATAAATAAGTGAAAATCACTTTTACAATAGTATTTTATGAACTACCCACTAAATTGTAACTTAAATAAAAGATAAAGTGACTCACTTTTATAATAGGAGAGAACACTTTTACATAAAGTAACTTTAAAACATAAGTTACATGTGCTTTTTGAAAAAGTAACTCAACAAAAAGAAAGACTTGAACCCAAGACCTCTATTCTCATAAAGTAACCTTGGACCAAATGAGCTAATTTAAAAGGTTAGTAATTTTTGGAAAGGGGGGGGGTTGGGTTTGCTCACTAAAGCTTTAGAGTGCGTGCTTACTTGAAAAACCTCTTTTTGCCTACAAAACAAAAAAAAAAACCACACAACCCAAAACAAACATGCAAAAGAAATCCAAGTCTTACGGCTTAAAATTAGATTTGGCCGGAAACTAAATATTTTCCTCAATGTTTCTGATTTTTCGAAATCACACAAAGGCGCAGCGAAAAAGAGCATACGCATGAGAAAAATCCTTTCTATTTGTTTTTGGTTTGCCCAAATCACACAAAGTCACGAGGCAAAGAGCATACGCAGAAATGAAAGGTATAGAACCAGTAATAAAAAAAATTATAGAGGACTATAAACCGAAATAAACAGAGAGATAAATAATTGTTACTGCAAATAAAGACTATATACCTCCACATATTAAAAATGGCGTAGCTAGGGCTACCGACAACCTTTTCGCGTTAAACGAAAGGAGTTCCTCACTGGAACAGATGCTCCTAACACAATAAAGCAGTCCTCTCCGCCCAAAAGCGGCCAGAAACAGTAGATATAGGGAACGACAGTCGGATGCAATTGTACCGGCTTTGGATTTGGATCACCAACAAATGCGGCCTTCCAATAGCTCTGAGAACATGTAGGAATTTATACGGTAAGTTCCTTAGATAGAACACCAAAGGACACCGCTCACAAACAGACCACAGATCGGTACACCAGTATTCTTGACGTGGTTAAAACCCTCAAAGAGGGAAACAGTGCACGGCCTGAGCCAACGCGGCCACTTCATGCAATTTATTAATGTAAAAGAAAAAAAATTTACATAAGCTTCTCTCATGAACAGTCACCTTACAAATGACCATCCATGCTCTTTAAATAGAGATCATGGACCAATCGGGTGTTAAGTCACGGATCAAGTGTTTGTAATACCGAGGAGAGAATGAACCGTCAAATCACTTCATGTCTAGAACATATCGTGGTCGTCGGATTGCAAGTTACAAAAAGTGCATAGTAAAGAAACACACTTTACCTAACTATACACTAGACCAAGTTATACTTAACTATTTCCTATGTGTCAAAATATCCTAACACTCTCATTGTACTCTGTATCTCTGCTGAACAATTGATTTCTAATAGAAGAAGAATCTAATTGGGTTTTCCCCTTGTGAGTTTTTCCCTGGTCATTGTTGAAGAAAAGTGTAACTAGGTTCGATATTTGTTAATGTAATTTTGATCTTTGTACTTGTCAAAAAAAAAAAATATTATTTTTATAAAATTATATGAATGAGTTTCTTGCTCATTCCATAGGTCTAGGAAGGTCAAAGAGTCAAGATTATGTTAAAAAACTCTTTATGAGCATTTATGTAATGTACATGGGCAACATAGTGTCAAGAATCCCTTCAAGACAGGCACCATTCTTCATCAAAGAAGACTACAAGCAAAACAATGAAGAGAACATCATGTCGGCTTGCAAAAATGAATTAAACAACTAAAAAATGATATGTCAACTCATATAAATGACACAACGCGTCACTTGTTCAAGTCAGCTCAATTATGGAGGATGAACTATTATAAATACCCAGCGCGGATATCCGCAAAACTACACAACAGAATTTCGGACATCTCTGAAATTTCGTATGGGGTGCAGGACTGAATTTCAGATGGGTACAGTGGTGCAAGAAGAACAGAACTCGCATTTTTCTAAGATGATTCGGTGAAGAATGAGGACTGTAATCCACATTACAAGAAGGTATCAATTCGGACTCATCTACAAGCTCGGATAAGGACAGAGACTCGAATTCACTTGGATGTTTACAGGATGTGATCCTCACAGTTAGGATGACAAGCAGTGAAGCAATTATAGATGTATACCCCAGAAGTATAAGTCCTGACATGGCTGAAAGGAAGAAGGTCTCGGATCTCTATTTCAGAATACAATCATAATGTCGGCATCCCTTATGAACAACTCTCACAAAGACGTACACTATCTCAGCATACAAATTGTCTCGGTGCAATACTCTATCAACATATTTTACATAGTCATGATCATAAACCCTCCAAAGAAGGTCATAATGAAGAACGATATGATGACCTTGTAGATACAGTGAAGATCTCTATGGAAATGCAGCAGTGATGTTCTCAGTAAGTGCAGCAGTGATCTAGATGGAGCACTCATGATGCAATAGTGATCTAGATGAAGAATCAGTTTTGGTACACCTATGATGATAATCTCAGCAGTGACTTTAAAGAGGATTGGTGTCTTGGTCTTGGAGTGGCATAGTATGTCAAGGGTCAAGGTCTTGGTATGCGTCAATTGGAATCTCTATAAGAAGAATTTTGTGTGGATTTTCCTCTCCAAGAGGGAGAGGTTTTGGACCTAGCAGAAAATCAAACATCTTGTGTTCTTGTCTCTTTGTTTTGGTAGCAGTTTGATGAAGGAAACACACACACTAATAATAAGAAGAAGATCAAGCTAAGATAAATTGTAAAATCACTTCACAAATTGTTATTAAGTCTAGAAGAATCCTACTAATACTAAATTCCCTAGATTCTTCAACATGGAATCAGAGCTAAGGTGCTGAAGTCAAAGGAAGGGCAGTAAAAAGAGACATCAAAGCAAGGTTTAAGCGTTAAAGGATCAAGTCTACAACAGCAAAGGCTTTTTTCTTATACAAACTTCAACAGTCTATGCTACTCACAGTCTCGATACTATACTATTGAAATCTCGGTGCCACAATAGGATTAAGCAACCTTGGTCAAAGAATGAAGTTTTGATCACAAATACTTAAAACTCGAGTTCATGACAACAGTTTTCGATGCCTTTCATAGTCTTAGTCTATACCACAGGGATCTCAATATAGAATGAAGGTGTTCGGTGATGGGTCTCTACCAGTGTTGCGGGGGAGTGCCCCCCCCCCCCTTGATCCCACTCCCAATCTGTGCTTCGGGGGGGAGCGACTAAAAAAATTTGCGCTCCCTACCTATTTCCGGAGCAAAGCAGGGAGCATCGCTCCAAGAGCGATTTTTATAACCCAGGAGCAGTCAAGGAGCGATCGATCCCGACCACACCCGGGTTATAAAAGTCGCTCCCAGAGCGACAAGAGCGAGCGACGAAAAAAATAAATAAATAAATTTGTGGAAATAAAGTGAGGGAGGGAGGGTTAAATATACCCTCCCTCATTTCATTTCATCATTGTAATGAGTGAGAGTGATAGTGAGATTGAGAGAGGGTGAGAATGAGGAGCAAGGAGAGAGTGAGAGAGAGCAAGAGAGAGCAAGGAGCAAGAGAGTGAGAGAGCAAGAGAAAGCAAGGAGCAAAGGGAGATTGAAGAGCTTGCAAGGGGAGATTGGATGCCAAAGAGGTAGGCTCTACAATATTGAATAGTGTCTAGCATTTTTTTTTAATGTTTATTCCTAAATAAATAAATGTTTCTCTATTTCCCATTCCATTTTTTTTAATTTTGCAAATTCAAAACTTCGAATTTCAAACATCATGGTTATATTTCTTGGCATTTTCTTCTTCTTGGTTCCCTTTTTGGTTATTATGGTGCTGGAGAGTAGAAAAAGGAGGCTTGAAATTGAAAATGAAGAAGGGGGACATAGTGGATTTGATGAGAACCCTAGTGAGGAAGAGCTGGAGGAGAGTGAACATGAGTCAACGCAAAAAAACTAAACAAGACCAAACCCCATTGTGGAAATATGTTAACAGGCTTGAAGCAAGGAAAGAGGGTGGAACCACTAAATTTCATTGCCCCCATTACAACAATAATTACACAGGTTCGTACACCTGTGCCAGAAAACACCTCTGCGGGAAAATGCCATGGGATGGAGAAACAAATAGGAATCAAAACTTGTATAGGTGTGTCAGCAGCAAATAGAGCCAAATACATAAGGGAAGAGGAGGAAGCCCAATACAAATCTAAAAAGTCAAAGGGTTTCTTTGAACCAAGCTCACAATCACATGCACAAAGAACTCCTTCAACATCCTCCCAAGGCAGTGGATATGGAGGCACAGGTTCACCAGGTTTAAGGCGTAGAAGCATATCAGATTTCCTTGATGAAGGGTGTAGGAATGATGTGGATTCAAAAGTTTACAGGTTTCTCTATGCATGTGGGATACCATTCAATGTTCTTCGCTCACCTTATTGGCACGAAATGGTTTCTGCCATAAATGATGCCCCTAAAAGATACAAGAGCCCTAGGTATGACAAGGCAAGAACCGCTGGACTTGATCATGAAAAAGCAAAAATATCACATTCTTTGAATAGAATGACAAGTTCTTGGACTGACCATGGGGTGTCCATTTTATCTGATGGATGGACAAATATAAAAGGCAAGCCATTGATAAATGTTCTTGTTGTGTCTATTAGTGGTGCCATCTTTCTTTCAGCATATGATTACTCAGACAAGTTCAAGACCGGCATCAACATTGCAGAACCATTACTTGAAACAGTTGACCATATTGGGCCATACAATGTCATCCAAGTCATCACTAATAATGCTCCTAATTGTAAGGCAGCGGGAGCAATTATTGAGGATGAATACCCCAACATATTTTGGTCTCGGTATTTGGTTCACACAATGAACCTTTGGATGCATGATATTATTAAGAACAAAAATGAACAATACAAATGGATTGGTGATTTGTACAAGAAAGACAAACAAATGATAAAATTTATTACAAATCATAGCAATACCCATGGCCTTTTCTGCAGTCGCTCAAGATTGGAGTTGTTGAAGATTGCAAGGACTAGATTTGGTAGCTATTACTTCACCTTCAGGCGTCTTTTGAAGGTAAGAGATTCATTGGCTAGCATGGTATCAAGTCCACACTGGCAGGTATTAAAAGAAAGGGCTACAAATGCAGCTGACAGGCAAGGTTTTGAACAGGTGGAGGAGGCCGCTCTTGATGGTATGTTTTGGGCTCATGTGAGGCAAGTATGGGATTTCACCAAGCCCATTCATCACATGATTAGTTTTACAGATACAGATAAACCAATTGGCGAGGTGTATGAGCTGATGGATACCATGTTGGGACAAATAAAAGATATTGTTCATAACAATGATCCCAACTTGTATACATTGATTCATGATTGTGTGTGTATACGATGGGTTAAAATTAATGTTCCACTACATTGCTTGGCGTATATCCTTACGCCAAAATACTACTCTACATCTTGGTTGGGACAACCTGCACCAGGGGGTGGGATTAGGGCCAAACCCCATATAGATGAAGAGGTATCTATAGGATATTTGCAAGCATTAGAAAAGTTGATCCCTGACAGGGAGGAATGTGCTAGTGTGCGTCTTGAATTAGGCAGATACTTCAGTTGCACTGGTTTGTTTGGTACCTTTCATTCAATGGAAGATAGAGATAAATTTGATGCTCTCACATGGTGGGAATCATATGGCAGCCATGGACTTTTTCCAAAATTGGCAAAAAAAGTTCTCTCACAGGTTGTAAATACTTCTTCTGCAGAGAAGTGTTGGAGCACCTACAGCTTCATACATAATGTGAAAAGAAACAGACTCAATGAAAACCGGGCAGAAAGCTTGGTTTATGTGCACTACAACTTGAGGTTGTTGAGTCATTACTGTGATCGGGCTTATGAGAATCCAACATATAAAATTTGGGACAACCACCCAGAGGATGATAATTTGGAGGATGGCACTATACATCTTGAAGAACTGGAAGCGAAACTTATGAGAGAGGAAGATGAAACAACAACAATGCCACCTCCACCATCCAGTAGCAGTGCTTGAGTTCCTAGTCTTGTTCCTTTGCTTTCGCCGCCTCCATCTACACCCTCACATGGAGGGCATGTGCCTTCTGGTTTTGGTCGTCAGTCTGTGCGGGAGACTCCTAGAAGACCACCACGACCTGCTCATACATTAGACACTTCTCGTGGCAAGGGCCACATGTAGTAGTAGATAATAGATTTACAGTTTACTTGTCTTTTATAGTTTCTATTAGTTTTCATAACTGTTGAGTCTTGACTCTTTCATATCATAATAATATTTTTTGTAAACAATATATGACTGTGACAATTTAAGTTTGAAGTTTGAAGTTGGCAATTATAACTCATTGGTAATGATTCTGAATTATGAATATGATGCTTCGTGAAAGTTGTTTCATTTCATTTCATAATTCATTTTATAACATTTCATTTCATGTTAGATATTATTTCTTGTAATGGTTAAACTTTAAACTTTTTACTTAGCTTGCAAGTACAACTTTGGTGATCAATGATGATAAATGTTATATATTGAATTTTCAATTTTGAAAGCTTGAAGTTGAAACTTTAATATTGATGAACCATGATTCACGAGACTCAATATGTTGTATGTTACTAACTTGTGGATGTGGTTGATGAAAATTATAACTTCTAGATGATTGATGTTATATGGTTGATGGTTCAATGATCAATCTATGTTTTTTTATGTTTTTTATATCTAATTTATCATTCTACATGTTTTTGTTGACATATATGTATCAAAATATAAAATATATATATTAATAATATATATATATATATTATATAAATATATATATATATATATTATATAAAATCGCTATGGGATTCACTCCCAAACCGGGAGCTTTTGAAAATGTCGCTCCCGCTCCTGTTTTCGCTCCCGCTCCCCAAATAACATTGGTCTCTACTATAAAATGATCATCATGGCAAGCAACATCAAGACCCTATGGTTCTACACAATGCTGCAAGATTCCATAATCCACTTATGTGATAGCAAGACAATGCCATCTCAAGTTCATCAACAATTTGCTAATCATAAGAATCAGATGTAGAAGGCGAAGCAATTTGAAGACAAGAAGGCAAGCTTCATACCATTTCATCAAGGATCTCATCCGAAGGAAGCATCAATGCATCTGCTTCAACCATCATTAAAGTAATCAAGGTGAAGATTTCATCTTCACATGACAAGTAAGTATCTTTTCAATTTATATATTTGGTTAAATGACTTCATGATTGCAAGGACATCTATAGGTTGGATGGGTCAACAAGATTCCTTGCATGAGGAAAGAGGATAGACATAATCCTCTAAATAGCTGAAGTCATTAAACATATCAATAGGTCTCCTCTGAATTTATGGAAAGGGATGCTCATGAAAGATCCCCTCAAATAGCAATATTGGAGACATCGAAGTGATGTAGGTGATAAACTCATTCTCTAAAGATGCAAAGAAGAAGGTCACATGGAATCTATTCTTCATGAAAGTAAAAAGGGATGTAGGATATCTTCATAAGATCCCATCTACAAGATCTAGGAAGGAAGATAATCATCATCGTTCTAACTGATAGGCAAGGTAACAAGTGTACATGAACAAGAAGGTAACCTCATTCAACAACTTCTGGTCTCTATGTTAGATAGAGAAAAGCAAGTTGATGACAAAAATATTGAAGGTTAAAAGAACTCAACCATGCGTAGAAAGGAAAGGCGAGGTTGGTCCTCAAACAAGATAGAATAAGTATAGCTAAGATTCAATGCTATAAAAATATTTTGGAAGCTCATATCACTGAAAGATGGAGGAAGTTGAAGAAAAGGGCCAAGGAAAGAGGGAGTAACAGATATCTCCTATGAGTAAGATAGTATCCCTCACAAAAGGGTCCTATCGTAAGCTACTAGATCTTGTGTTATAAGATATGACAATGATAATAAGATGCATCATGGCATCATGGAAGCATTAGAAACAAGAGCTCGTGACATCAGCATGAGAATCATAAAGGACAAAATCCATGGTAGACAAACATGTAGGGTATATAGCTCTTGGAAACATCAGTGGACATTGAAGAAAAGAAAGGAGTCATCTAAGGCTCATCATACATCAAGTCAGAAAGGAAACATCTGCCAGTAGGGGATATACAAGACCCTCAAAATTCTCTGATGGAATCCTCATCGAAGGGTTCTCTAAACTAGAGAGGAAGTAAGTGTTTCAACAAGAATTCCAACATATGGAATCCATGAGATAATGATGTGATGACATAAAGTAGATCAAGGGATTGAAGATCTCTTCAATTAAGGAAGCTGCTAGAAGAAGCCTCGATGACCTAAAGGTAAAATAAGGTATGTATGCTTGTGTTTAATATTATAATGTCATGTCGTATGGTTGCAGGTAATATGGATCTTTGCTTCTATCTTAAGAAGCATGATCAAGAGAAAAAGGTCCTCTTCCTCTAAAAAGATGCAGGAAGGCATAAGTCGCACTAGATGAAATCAACATAATATGTCCTCATATGAAATATGAGGTGATTGGCTACAATAAAGAAACTCTGATTGAAAGCTATGAAATGTGTGAGGAAGGAAGAGATCGTGAGATATGCAACCATGATAAAGGCAATCAACATCCAAAAGACCAAGAAGATTTGACTAGGAAATCTCCGAGAAAGATATGAAGGCTCTAATGAAAGTCTGAAAAGAATGAAGACCCTTGATAATGGATATCTTTGGGAGATGCGACAATATGTGTGCAGGATGTTGATACCTACAAGAAGATGTCATGATGAAGAGCCATCTCGTAAGGTATGATTTAATTTAATATAATGTTTTAATTTCTTTAATAATTTCTAGATGAGTTCATGCAGGGCTACTAGAACAAGACTTGTAAGTACAAGTGCAACCAGCATTCATGCGATGGATGGAAACTCCTGAAAGAAGCGTGGAGAGAAAAGAAGTAGCCATATGAAGAAGGTTATAGATATATACCACGAAGGCCACTTTCCATGAAGAAAGGAATGACACGACAGAATAAGAAGGAAAGTGATCGATGGTTGTTGCCCTACAAGGAAGAAGCTCAACTAAATTTCATGACATCAAAGAGAGAAGTTGATCAAGCAACTAAAGGACCCACAAAGAAAAATTTGTTGATATATAGAAAAGTCCCTAGCTAAGAGGGAGCTCTGACAGGTCCCTGATCAAGAGGGAGCTCTGACAGGTCCCTGATCAAGAGGGAGTTTGAATTAAGATCACGTCTGATTACAAAGGAGTGACAAATTGTGTTTTTCCATGTCATGTGTAATGCACTAGACCAGGACTAACAGCCATAAATCTAGACCAGCATAGATCCATCTTTACTCTAGATCTACCAAGCACTGAGAAGGATCAAATCTTTTTTCACTCTATGCTAGTTTGCATATCAGGATATTTGATCCCTCTTGGCACTTTGTAGGTCCAGAGTAAAGATGGATCCATGCTCGTTTAATTTCCCCCTTTAAATAGGCTACATTCCACATTAATACCATGGGTCAATACCATTGGTTCCCAATACCATGGGTCAATACCATGTGCCATCTTTATTTTTATTAATATTAATACTACGATTAATAATGTTTTTTTGCATGGTATTAATAATAATTTGGCCCATAGGCTTCACCTAAATAAAACCTCATTTTTGAGCGTTCATAAATATAAAGTGAATTATGGAGTAAATACTAAAAAAATGTTTTATTTATTTACCATACCTCTGGTTTATTTATATTTTTATTAATTTAACATACCTCTTTTATAAATATGGTATTTGGCCCATGGTATTTAGCCCATGGTATTAAAATGGTATTTGGCCCATAGGCTTCACCTAAATAAAACCTCTTTTTGAGTCTTCATAAATATAAAGAGGTATATGGACTAAATATAAAAAGAGGTTTTATTTATTTACCATACCTCTAGTTTATTTTTATTTTTATTTTTATTTATTTACCATACCTTTGGAGTAAGTATAAAAAAAGGTTTTATTTATTTACCATACCTCCAGTTTATTTATATTTTTATTTATTTACCATGCCTATTTTTTTAGTGTTCATAAACCTCTTTATATTTTAAATTTATATTGTGTTTATACATAATAAAAATTAGATTGATTTCTAAATAGGGCCGACATTAGACTAAAATGTTAAATGTTTACATTTACATTTACGTTTACACATTTATGTGAGATCTACCCCATACTAGGTTGTAGAGCGCCTCTCGGCGTAATGAAGGCCATGAATGGAAATGTAGACACGTGATAGACACAACATTCTTGTCTTCACTTGGGCAGAAATAATGGGAGGATTGGGTAATCATTTGACATTTAATACTCTTTGAGGACGTGTGGGGCATCCAAGATAAGAGTAGGCAAGAGGATCGATATTCTTTGAGGGTTGGGAACCCAAGATAAGAATAGTCCTAAAAGGTCATACTCAGTGAACACCCGGGTGGGTATGTACCTTGAGAGACAAGGATGAAGGTGTCTATAAATCATTGGTCTCACCGGCATTGTAGCTCATAGTCTCGTAGAGAGATGGAGTTGTTAGTCAAGGTCTTGAACTATGACAATGTTGATTGATATGATGCTATACAAATAGGATTACCAATCCAATTCTTCTTATGAGAAATTCTTCAGATTGAGAATAACCAAGTACCATTGTAAATACCTCCCTAGTTAAGAGGGAGTGTTGAAGAAAAGTGTAACTAGGTTCGGTATTTGTCAATGTAATTTCGATCTTTGTACTTGTTAAGAAAAATAAATATTTTTTTTAGAAAATTATATGAATGAGTTTCTTGCTCATTCCATAGGTCTAGGAAAGTCAAAGAGTCAAGATTATGTCAAAGAGCTCTTTATGAGCATTTATGTAATGTACATGGGTCAAACCTAGGGAAGTGGCCAATAACCCAAGAAAATGAGCTTGACTTGGAGGAGTTTTTGAGGTGAGTTTTGTTCATTTTTCTATACCCACCCTATGCTCAATTTGATCCGAAGGGTGAGCTGGTGGGCGTGTGACGCTCATAGGAGTTTTTATATCTAAAAACACTACCCACCCTACGCTTGATTTGGTAGGCCGAAGGGCAGAGATTAAATTTTTATCTTGTTGACTCTGATAGGAGCCTTATAAATGATAACCCAACAAGGTGGGTTGGTAAGTAGGAGTTTTTGCCCAAAGTTAAAGGAATCAAGGCCGAAGGCTCTGGCGTTGAAGGGCTGAAGCCAAAGGTTTAAACTAAAAAATCAAAGAAGTAGAGGGTGGGGTCGAAGGGGCCCCATCAGGCAGGGTTGAAGGGCTGAGGATTAAGGGAAACAAGGTTGGCTTCCATCCAGGGTATGGCAAGACCTCCAAGACAAGCAGCATTCTTCTTCAAAGAAGACTACAAGCAAAACGATGAAGAGAACATCATGTCGACTTGCAAAAATGAATTAAACAACTAAAAGATGACATGTCGGCTCATACAAATGACACAATGCTTCACTTATTCAAGTCGGAGCAATTATGGAGGACGAACTACTATAAATACCCAGCTAGGGTATTCACAAAACTACACAACAAAATTTCAGACATCTTTGAAATTTCATATGGGGTGCAGGACTGTAATTTCGGATGGGTGCAGGACTGAAAATCAGATGGGTACAGTGGTGCAGGAAGAACAGAAATCGCATTTTTCTGAGATGATTCGGTGAAGAACAAGGACTATAATCTGCATTGCAGGAAGGTATCAATTCAAACTCATCTACAAGCTCGGATAAGGACAGAGACTCGAATTCACCTTTCACTGGGACGTTTACAGGATGGGATCCTCACAATTAGGATGACAAATAGTGAAGCAATTACAGATGTATACCACAGAAGTATAAGTCCTGGCATGGATGAAAGGAAGAAGATCTATGTTTCAGAATACAATCATAATCTCGGCATCCCTTATGAACAACTCTCACAAACACGTACACTATCCCAGCGTACAAATTGTCTCGGTGCAATACTCTATCAACATATTTTACATAGTCATAATCATAAACCCTCTGAAGATAAGGTCATAATGAAAAACGATATGATGACCTTGTAGATACAGTGAAGATCTCTATGGTAATGCAGCAGTGATATTCTCAGTAAGTGCAGCAGTGATCTAGATGAAGGAGCACTCATGGTGCAGCAGTGATCTAGATGAAGAAGCAGTTTTGGTACAACTATGATGATAATCTCAGCAGTGACTTCAAAGAGGATTGGTGTCTTGGAGTGGCATAGTATGTCAAGGGTCAAGGTCTTGGTATGCGTCAATTGGAATCTCTATAAGAAGAATTTTGTGTGGGTTTTCCTCTACAAGAGGGAGAGATTTTGGCCCTAGCAGAAAGCCAAACATCTTGTGTTTTTGTCTCTTTGTTTTGGTCGCCGTTTGATGAAGGAAACAAACACACTAATAATAAGAAGAACATCAAACTAAGATAAATTGTAAAAGCACTTCACAAATTGTTATCAAGTCTAGCAGAATCCTACTAATACTAAATTCCCTAGATTCTTCAACAGTCATTGAACCTAAATTCTTTGTGTCTCATCTTGTTCTTGGTTGTCTTCTATTGTGCATTTGGTTTTGGTTCTATCTACAATTGTTTATCTAATATTGCAGCGTAAAGAAGTTTTGTAATAAGTGATTGTTACAGCATAGAACATTAGAATTTCAACAGTCTTCCAAGTAACAAGTCAAGCACCACAGTCCACCAATCGACAGCCATAGTCCACCAAGATTAGTGCACACACATATGTTGCCAAACCAAGGGAAGAGCCCATGAAGGGACCGACACTACTGCTCAACGTGTCAAAGCGATATGAAGGCGTGGGTGCTTGTATACATTGATGAGGGGCTTTACCAAATCCAAGTGGGTTATTAATTTTACAAAGCATACACACACACATATATGGGATTACAACAAAGGCAAAATAATAGGCGAGGAAAATCCCACTGTGAATTTGCATAATCATGTCATCTCTTTGTTTCTCCATGTAAAGTCCCATGCAAATAGAATCCCTATCCGATAAGGGCCAAGATTGAGATATGTGGATGTTTATATTCAATAACCAATCAACATTATTGGACAATAAATCATGATACAAGGAAGCTCATAGCAATGTTGGGTTCTGTTCTTATTCGGTTTTCTTGCACAGACCCCATTGCAGGCTTGAAGCTATAAAATGCCCAGGATTCAACCCATTAATGCAATATCTTGTTAGGGGAGCCCTACAAATATTTTGTATCAAAGCGATGAAGAAAAAAATCCACTGGGGACTCCACGCAGTAGAATGTTGGGAGGCACAAAGAAAAGTTGGTGCAATGCCCTGGGTGGTGGAACACAAATCACAATTCTCGCCATGCTCTTTTCTGAAAGCGTAAACCCGTCCGAGTTGCAGGAGGTGGTTCATACAGTTTAAAGAACCCACCCTCACCTTTGTTCTCAGCTCATTTAGATTAATGGCAAGCTCAATAATATTCTTGAAGGGGTCCTGGTTCAAGCTAGTTTCCCTATTATTGAGTTTATTCTTCCACATCCAATTCAGGCAGCTTTGGGATTGGCATGACCTGAGGCTGCAGAAGAAACTGTTGGATTAATATGGTACTTGGTATATCAGAGGGAGGCGATAAGGAATGTCCAAGCTCACTAAAAGCCAGATGCTACTTTACTTCAATAGCTGATAGGATTCAGTATTAAAGGCTTCGATTATGGACATCCTCTTATATTAGCACTTTGATATCTCTGGAACATAACTCTTGGTATACAAGAGATGTGTAAGACTCTTTACAGGAAAAGCAAAAGCATGTGCAAAATTTGTGCAAGGAAATGTATTCTGGTGTAAAAAATGAGCAGTGAATAAAAGACATATTGGCAGTAAATATGCTGTGAGTGAAATCAATGGTGACAGTGATAGAAAAGCAGATTGCTTATCATACATGTGTTGTTCTACGCCCATATTTTCGAGCTCACCTTCTTTTACTTGTAGACATGTTGCGTCCCAATAAAAGTCATCGTGGTAGTGCAAAAGCTGCCTATAAACCTATTGACACTAGCAACGAGGCAGTGGAGGTTGTGACTGTGCAATTGCAACGCATGAAAACCTGGTCCAGCTTTTGCCAGAAGCTCATTGACTTGTGAGCAACTAATTACTTACAGCACATTATATTATTAATACAGACCAACTGAATGCGGATAAAACTCAAGCTTCCAATATCAACATCTTGCAAACAGCCAGTGTGCCAATATCACGCATATACAAGCTCTTCAGACTTGGGCCTTGGATAAGAACATGGATATTTCATCTCTTGTTAATGCACATCTTATTCCTAAACTTTGGCTCCAGTTTCAAGCTCGTTTAGTGGCAATGCAGAAAGCTAATGATGATAATCATATTGCACATATGTTACCAGCAAAACCACATATTGTTTACTCATCATTAGTCCAGAATTATGTGGCACTAAGTTTCTAACCACAGCCAGCAGTTCAGTTCCATTAGTTGTGTCGTAAGGAATGAAGTGAATGTTTAATTCAATATTATGAAGGTCGTTCTCACAATGGTGGTTGTTGTGAAAGGCAGGCTCTGAAAGAAGAGCTAATTGAGGAATGCTATCTGTAGAAGCCAGAGTCGTCAATGAAGTACAGGTCAACAAAGTCAAGAATATATTTCTTGCAGATCCCAGAATAATCAACGGTTGACAATGTCTTATGCCCAGATCAACAAATTGCGACCGGTCTACATGTTCAACATTTAATAGAGGCAAGGGTGTCGCAAATCTGTTTTACAAAACTGCCCAGCACATACTTCTACGGTCCAGATTTATTGTGCCACCCTCCTACATTTTCCGAAACCGCCATATGAGATGTTGTAAAATGGTTTCCTGTCTCAACAAAACCACTTACTGTTTTTCTGAAGTGGTATATGATGGAAGACTTGGGCCCACGCAACCTTCGCATCAATTCCATAGCTTGTTTTTATATTGAAGATCAGTACACGTTTCAACATGATTCGTTCAACATTTATTGAAAGGACAGTGAACTATTGAAAACTCCAAAAAACTTATAATGTGTGTATATATACTATATATATATATAGAAGGTGGGGTTTTTATTTTAAAAGAAATATAATATTTAAATGTTACTTTTTGTTTGTAAATATTTTTTATCAGTTTTTATAATTGTTTCAAAGTCAGTTCCATAACTGACGCAAGAACTGTTAGACTAGGCCCGAAATAAAAGTCCAGAACCAGCATTTTTTAAAGGTTCCGAGTCTGGGGTCTATGAAGATTATGTAATGGGCAGATCTCTCAGGAACTAATTGAATAAGACTAGTTTTGAGTCCTAATTTATGAGTATTTGCAGTATGTATCCTTCTTAACTCATGTGTTTATGATTTCATGTTATGTTTTCTTCAATTGAAATAAGTGTAGAAGCAGCGGTTTCTCTTAAATTTGGTTGTGGATTTACCCTTTGAATGGTACCTACAGCTTCTTTAATAACCTTGATGGGCGCTCCACCCATTTCAAAAACACATTAACTCTCTTTGTTGCCCATGTATTCCATGATTCTTCTCACAGGGTTTAAACTTAGATTCTTAATTGCCTAGGTTTTAAACCCTGTTTCCTTACATTCACATCTTCATTACCTTAACCTAGTAAATCTGCAAACATTAGGATGCTGGCCATTCTGGTTAAAGTTGACAGGTTTCTGAATTAGAAAGACCCATTGCATCTTGCATGATTCTGCTCCAACCAGTCTTTTAAAATCTGTTGGAAATAACACTGAGGGGGGGGGGTGAATCAGTATTATCAAATCTTTTCCAATAAACACTTGCAGATCTGACTAATGAAACATGTATATACCTTCCAGATTTTAATGTAATTTATTCTTTAAATGTTAACCATTAATCTGTATGTCAAAACCATATAATAATAAACAGGAACAAGAAACATAGACAGTCACACCAAAGAACACCAGATATAAGGTGGAAACACAATGTGGGTGAAAACCACCTGCTACAATATGTCTCTATCTTCTTTTAAAGAAACTTCTTTTTACAATGATTTTGTACTGGTGTAGTCCTTTGCCAGTACGCAGGCTGCAACCTGCAAAGAGCTACAACCCTCTCTCGTTTTCTAGCTTCTCCTGGAAGGGAGCTACAACCCCCTTAGCTCTTGTACTAGCTAAGATACTAGTACGTAGGCGCTGACCTACAGAAGGCTACTACCTTCTCTTTCTTCCAGGGACCACGTTTCATAAATTTTCAAACTGGATCCAAATCAAATACATGTGCATCACCCAATCTCCTTTAAACAAATAACTTCTCAGAATGCAGTAACCAGAAAATAACACCAGTAACCACACACCAATTTAAACCCAGATCTCTGCAGAAACAGATACAAGACAGCTAAAATATATTTCAGGAAAGGTCCGCAACTTCACCGAAGGAAACCTGTGAATATTCGCACTTCCGCCGCGACGAGTCTGCACAACTCCGCACCTGCTTCTTCTCTAGTTCTGCGCACTTTCGCACTGCGCCATTGCCACTCCTGCGCACCTCCAGATTTAGACAGTTTATCAGTTCTCAACCATACCCCACTGTCGAAATCACATATCCGTTCATGCGTCAAAAGGGATCCCAACTCTTCAGTAGATCTGACTTATAATGCTCTGGTTTCTCCTTGATTCAGATTCAACTATGTCTCACCAACCGATTATCATAAATTCAGATCTTGCTCTTCTTAAGATTTTCAACACTTGTGATTAGCGAAATGATCTCCTTTCCTTTTTATAGGCTAGGCCTCACTCAAAACCATGGACCAAAACCATTGAAAAACAATACCATGGACCCAATACTTGGGTTCAATTCTTTTGAATGCAATACCATGGACCAAAACCATAGGATCAAAAACTGTCGAACTAATACCATGAACCAACCATAAGATTTCCCATGTGCGCGCGCTTTTCTCTGCATGAAAGTGCGTGAACTTTTCTCTGCATGAAAGTGCATGGACTTTTCTCTGCATGAAAGGAACTTTTCTCTGTGTGAACTCTTCTCTGCATGAAAGTGCGTGAACTTTTCTCTGCATGAAAGTGCGTGAACAAAAACTGTCTGACTAATACCATGAACCAACCATAAGATTTCCCACGTGCGTGCGCTTTTCTCTGCATGAAAGTGTGTGAACTTTAGCTTTGCACCTTTTTGTGCACCTGCGGAACCAGAAAATAACCTTGTTGCATTATAATTTATCATCTGAGATGAGTGGGTTGCCATCAAGTACAACATATGTATCATAATGCCAACAATCTCCCCCTTTGGACTTGATGGCAACAACAACTAATCACTCTCCCACTTTGACATCAAGGGCAAAGGGGCGGACTACCATACTCCCCCTGAGTACCTGCTGAAAACTCTGAACGAGCTCCGCCTTTATATATGCTCTGTGCTAAAATGTTGTCTGCAAAAAGATGTTCTACAAGAAAGAACATGACTCCATACATCATAAGTAACCTTCCTATCATTAAGACTCATACATACATCCATCTCCCATCCAAGTGGGAATACACAAGATAAACAAAAATCATTCATCCCAGGCATAGTGGGGAAACCAAAATAGGCCG
>APFE030935066.1:0-12347 GCA_000404065.3 Pinus taeda | reverse complement strand
CTAATTCAAATTCCCTAAGTGCAATAGTAACTGTATAATCGACTATCAAGAACAATGGGATTGTTTTCTAAAACTGAAAATGACAGCTACGACACTTTCAGATCTAGAGACGACAGTTCAACTATGCTACTTTTTTGCAAAAGAGAACTGAAAATAGCGCACAATACATAAAAAACATTTAGAGTTCTTTGCATTAAGGAGGGGGAATAATGCAAGAGAAGGGGGTTTTCAGAGAAGTACACTGACTACAGACAAAAAATCTCCTAAATAGGATTGAAAACAGTGAGAAAAAACCATAGTCTGAGGGTAAAGTTAACCCTCCCTGACCAGTGCACCTGTTACGCAGTGAAATCAGTATGCAACGCACCTACTGCACTCGGTAAGTGCGATGCATACAGAATGCCTTGAAGGCAGGGTGCGATGGTACCAGTGTGAGAATTTAAACATGTTTTCACTCACAGTTTGCAATTCAGTACAGGTGTTTAGGCCGATGTTGAAGGCTTGAAAATCGCTGCAACAACATGGGGGAGACCACCCGGTCCGGACCTTGGTTAACAGCTCCTTTTAGGCAAATGACGTCCAAATTGAGAAATTCCACTTGGGTTGGAAAGTAGACATCCAGGGCTTTCCAACAAGCTATCATGAGTGCAATTGGGACTTCGAGAAGTGCCTCAAAATCAGCTCCAAAGTGGCATGACACATAGAGAATTTGGGCGCAGCGCATAGAGAAATTTGGCCTCATTTTCACTCTTCAGGTCAGAAATTCGCCTAGTTTTGACTAGTTTTAATTTTTGATGTAACAATTGATCTACCATGATGTAATTTTATGACCATGATGTAATATTGGCACGTTTTTACTTTTTCTAGAGGATTCATTCACTAAAAAGTAAAAATTAAATGAATGAATCAATTTCCTAGCATATAGAGGCAAGTTGTTTGATTGCCTAGATTTCAGTTCCTTATTTAGAATTGGTTCAAACAGCTCCTAGAATGATGAGCTCGACCCCTAGAGGCATGGGAATGGGTTAGGATGGTCTATATCATGTATTTTCTGAGTCATTTTCAGGGTTGGACACTTGGGATTTCTTGGCACTCCATTGTACATTTGATTTCTGCATTTTTGGTAAAGGAAAGACTAGGGCTTTGCAGCACTTGTTGGGATCCTTGTGGCTCTATGTTTTAATGGTGTTTTTCTTCATGCAATTGTAAGTTCATTGATGTTTATGTATGAAATTTCCGTTGTCTTTACTTTTGAAATTAAAAAAATTGAGTGACAAAGGTAGAATTCATGAGTTTGCTATGCTCTGCCTTTTAGTTTTGTTTAATTCTCAATGTTTTCTTCAGTTTGAAGAGGATTCTTGATAGACCCTTGCCCTCTTCAACTCCTCAGTAGTCTTTTCTATCCATTAATTTAATCTAAATAATCAAAACTACTTCCTACCTTTCCCCAACCGGAACTCTGCAAAAATTTGGCCTCATCCCCAGACCCAAATTTGCCTTTCCCTTTTTCCAACAAAAAACCCCGAAAAAAAACTCAAATCAAATTCTTTCACTTCATACCTAGCCTAAGATTAGCTTTTATTTCAGTCATCTCAAGCCCCATCGATTATCTTTTTCTGAGATTGACCCGGAGAGAGCCCTCACCTGTCCTCTTAGGGCTAGCTGCGAGGCTGAGCGTGGTTTGATGTGGACCTAGAAGCTTATCTTTTTCAGCTTGAGGTAAATCTAGGCTCCAACACTGGATATAAGAAGCAATTCAATTCTTTTGCTACCTTACAATGAAAAAAATTGTGGGTACTTCCTGAATCAATCAACACAATTACCTTTTTCTTCTTGATTTGTCCTTCTATCTTGATGGTTTGAGGAGTGGTAATTCCCACCAATGCATTACAAGATATCGTCGGATTCATTTGTTCTTCATCTAGGCTTTGTTCCGGGAGTATATCCTCTTCTTTTGACCTTTGTTGCTCCTTTTCTTCTTCCTCTTCACAATCTATGTAGAATAATTTCTTCTCAGCACACTTATGACCTTTAGGGTATTTACTATCACAACCGTAACAAAGCCCTTTTTCTCTTTTTTTCTTCCAATTGTTGTGGTGTCAACCTTATAGGTTGTGGAAGACTAGGGAAAACACTTCCATCTTTATAGTTGTGAGTGGTATGCTTCCTGGTTGCCATAATTTTGCTTTCCATTTTTCTGGCTAACTTGAATGCCTTCTCTAATGAGTCAGGTTCCCAAAGGCGAACATCATGTTGGATATTATCCTTTAAAGTCCCTATGAACACATCAATCCTATGCTCCTCTGGAATATTTTTTACCCTTATGTTCAATTTTTGGAACTCCTCAATGTACTCCATTATTGAACCCTTTTGTTTGAGACTTACAAATTGGCTAAAAAAAGTGTTGCTTTTTGTATCCTCATAATGTGTTGTCAATTATTCCGTAAAAATTGCCCAAGTGATAATTTGTTTACGAGAGCAAAGCCATTGATACCATACAAACTGATTTGGTTCCAAATAAAAGTTGCAATACGTACCTTTTGTGTGTTTTGCACATTATTGAGATCGAAAATTGCTCCATCTGTAATATCCATGTTGTGGGATCCTTGCCATCAAACTTCCTCATATCGATTTTTGGAATATGGTGGGTCTTCGATCCAACATTAGAGCCTATGGAATCATGATTAACATTTCTTTTGTTCTCATCATGAGTTTCCTTTACTACCCTTTCACCCTTAGTGACCCTTTCTTGTAGCAACTTATTCATATTTATCTTCAAATCTTCCATGTCTCTTTTCAAATCTATCTTCAAATCACCCATCTTAGCTTCCACGTCATTCATCTTAGCTTCCACGTCATTCATCTTAGCTTCTACACCTTTCTTTAAATAATCCATCTTAGATTCTATTCCGTTTTGTGCAAGTGACACTTGTTGCACTTGGTCTCGTAATTTTGATAAATCATGTTGCATTTCTTCCTCTTCTTCATGAGTCATGCTAGAACTTTCAGGTCGCCTACTAAGTGTTTCCATTTTCTTTCTTCAAGGCATCAATTACTGTTAATAATGCTTCACTATGCCCTTTGAATTCCTTCAAAATAAATTTTCAAACCAAGCTTAAGCAAACATTTTAAAAAATATACACACCTTTTTTCACTTTGTAGGATCTCGATATTGACTCTGATGTATCTATGTAATTTTGGATCATCCAGTTCTGAAATTACAACCTGCGGTATCCCTCTGTGTCCTCTTTCCAATGCCACCAGTCTGACCCCAATTGGATTCTCCAATGAAGAGTTATGCCAAGTCTCCCACAATGACCTGATTATAGACTAATTCAGTAGAGCTAACTTGTACGATGTTCCACGAGTCACTATTTCAACCTCTGGCTCTCAAAAATATATAGAAGAAACTACAATCCATCCTCTTTCTGCAACTTTTTACGAAATTCCAATCCAATGCTCAGAGAAAACGTTATGAATATTTTCCCCAGGTCACCTGTTTGGAATGTAATTCAGGAGTCTACAAAAAGACCAACTTCCTCAGATCATATCTCCGCAATTATAGCACAAAATGCTCTGAAATTTGGACCCAATATGTAGCGTGATGTCTTCTCAAATGGATTTTTTTTTTCACCTTCTGAAACGTTGCAAAAAAAACATTATAGCTAAAATACCACGATGACCTGTTTGGAGCAGCGAAACCCTAGAATTCAAAGCTCTGATACCAAATGTTATGAAACCAGCTCAAGAAAAGATAGGAAAGATAGATCAATGCCTTAGAATTCAGCCTCTTCGAGGGGGAAACTTCCTTTACATTACATAAATGAGCAATTCCTAGATGATACAAATGAAAAGAATTGCTTTCTATAAATAGGAATCTAAGGGGTCATAACATAATCAGAGCCTACATAACAATAATAATGTAAGGGCACAATAATAAGAATAGTGGGCTTCTATGGGGCACAATAGTAAACATATGGGCACAATAGGGGCACAACAATATTAATAAGGGGTACAACTACAATAGTAATGGGGTAATCACTAGTATTATGGGGACCCAACATAGTGAAAATGAAGTCAATGGACAAAAAGGAAGATCTAAATTCCCTTGTAGGTTGTGTGAAGGCGATCATGCCCACCACCATTGTCCTTTCCTAGACAAAGCTAAAAGAGTCTTAGATAACCGTCCTGCTTCACCGGAGTGACTTCCACCTGGATACAAGAAACTCTTGCCAAGTCCATCGCTAGTTGAAAATGCAACTGACATAACTCTGTTGTCAGTCGAAACACCTGCCATTGAAGATAAACCCTCTGAGTCCACACCAAACCAAAGTCAACAGGTCAAGATGGCAGTCGACCCAGTCTTGTCTTCAGAAGGTCCACCTTCAGATGATATAGTCTCCAAAGAGAATGAGAATGACACCATTCAAATTCTTTTTGTTAACACAGAGTTTGATGAACATGGGGGCAATATACTTGTTCCTCTACCACAGGAGGGAAGTTCCCCATTTCAAGAGATTCATCCGGCTGTTTATTCGGTCCCTCCTCCAAGCAATATAATCATTTCCTTTGATTGGAATCTACTAGCAGGATCGTGCCTACCATCTAATGTACCATTCTGAATCATAGTACAAGCTTAGAAACTGATCATAGCTGGCACTATCATAGTTCAAGGGGATTCTGTGAGTATCCTTTCCTCAACTGCTTGGAAAGTACTTGGTTTGCCATCGCTTCTGCCTGAGATTCAAAATTTGTTAAGCTTCAATAAAGGAACCAGTCGACTGTTAGGGATCCTTCCAAATTTGCCTATAACTTTGAGAACGAAAATTGTTCATTTGAATGTGATGGTAGTCCAAGGGCTGCTAGATTACAATCTACTCCTTGGGTGTGACTACATTTACAGCATGGGAGCTATTGTTTCCTCACTCTTTCGGGTGATGTGTTTCCTGTATGAAGGAAGAATGGTACAACTTGTTGACCAACTTTCATTCCCCAGTTAAAACATGACTACTATTCAAATGCCATCCCTAAATGGTCTCTTCGAATAAGGAATGTCTCATCAACCTCTAGTCCATCCACCTAATGACCGCTAGTGATTTGGTGAATGTGATGAAACCCACGGGGCATGCACCCTGGTCTGCTTCGGCAGGAAAACCCAGATAAAAGATAGATTTCCTCGTAGGATATATGACCAGTCTGACACACCATTCATTTAGGATATGGGATCAGCCTGAAATAGGATCTCCTCGAAATTTATGTGATTGGAGGTGGAACCACGCCGTTCACCTTTGTCTATTTCGATGGACAAAACCAAGGAAGAGTTTTATCTACAATGCGGACGAAAAAATCTTGCTTTAATGCAAGGAATTCCATATGGTAACCTGGAAACTCTACTTTTCTTTATATATCAGGGCGTGCAAACCGTTTTTATGCAAGTGAAAATTGACCATCGTAACTCTAACCCCGTAGTATTTTACTAACTTCAACTGCTTAGGTTAGGTGATTGGTCTGATCCACCATTCACCTTTGTCAACATCACCAGCAAAGCAAAGGAAATGTTTTGTACGAAACTATCCTACCTAACCTCAGTAGTTCATTAACCCCTAGTGTAGTTAGTTATGTAGTTGGTCGTTTCTATCCTGTGTACAAAAGGTGCTGAGCAAAGTTTCGCATGGGGCAAGCTCACTAAAAAATGAACCTAATAATGGGAGACATCCTTAAAGATGACTAGAATGAGCAATGTTTCCGCAAAGTTCAAGCTCATTAAAAAATAAACCTAGCACTGAGCATAGTTTCCAAAGATTCAAGCTCATTAACAAAAGAATCCACCCTCAGTAAATAACCTTTGTGATCGCATTACTATCAGCCTTTTGAGCCTTGGTTGTGTTCTTACCATCACCTCCACTCTTTTTGCCGATCCTACGACTCCACTTGATTGTTTACCCTTTTGAGGAATAGCTGATACGAGTGATTTTGTTAGCCAATTTCTTTACACTGTCGTTCTTGAAAAGTTCCAAACTTACCTCGAACCAGTTGCTACCCGAAAACATCACTCGTTCCTCAAAGACGATTCTATTTTAAGCTCTCTTTAGACTCGTAAAATATGAAAAGATTGCCGAGCTAATGGCCTTTCTAGCTTGTTAAAATAAAGGGAAGCACCATCCCTCCTCTATATTTTAATCTTTTTCAACTTGAGGGATCATTACACAAAAATATCGAGCGCTTGTCTTGTTTGGCTCACTAAAACTATCAAAAATTCATCCCTTTCGTACTATGTTATACTTATTTGGACTTAAAGGATTGTACCACGAAAAAGGACTACTGGAGTTTCCTTTCTGTCTCTTTTCAAACTCTCTAAACATGAAAAGGACCAAGTTATCTTTGTCGTTAAACTTTTTAAAACAATAGCAAAAAACTTGTCCATACGGACAAGAGTGAGTTTGACTATCGCTAGGCTCGCTAAAACATAGCGAAGGTTTGCCCAAAGGGAAAATTATAGAACAAGCATATGTTATCCTCCTCAAGCTTGACAAAAATAAATAGGTACTGGTCAGCAATCACTCGGGAAAAAGGGAAGAAAACTTGAAGAACTTCATTGGTAGCAGGTTGCTCTTGAACATGACACTTTCACTCCATCGCCATGATTGAGTCGGGTTGGGTTATTCCATTCAGCGGTCATATCACCATTGGTCCTCTGTACCATCCAGTTTTGGGGTTAACGCTACCAATCCATATCAGTGGTACCAATATGTTCAAGAGAATTCGCTCAGAGAATTAACCAACCCAGCTAATGCCTAATCCACTGCAATACCTTCACGCTCCATTCTTTCATGACTGCCACCCTGAACCTTGTATCATCAAATCATTTTCACCTCCAAAAAATCATTTTCTCTGTTCCATGTCGTAGATGTGGGATTCATTAAGGCCCTCCTACGATGGGTCACTTCTTGTCGACATCAGCTCATTATCTAAGAATTTGACTTAGGAACAACCCTTTCAGTACTTTGAAGCTTGGATGCCTCAATGGACAGTTTCTCACTTCCGGCAACAGGTTTACATCAATGGCCTTCGACCAAAAGATTTTGCGTGGTGTTCGACATTGACTCATGTATTCACACCATGTGAAATGTTCTGCAGTACTTTGAGGGTCATTATCATTATCGGTGATTCCTCTTGCGCTTGTTAACAACTTACATCATTGACTGGTAATCAGGCGATGTCTTTCCATGTTCGACATTAGAACATCTTTTCACATGGATAGACTTGTACATTGGGCAAAGATTGAACGAGTTTGAAGACACCGAATCTAGTTTCATCCATCTAGGCTGCGATATATTTAGGAAAATAAAGACATCAAATGCACTCCATGGCTGCACAGATAGTCATCCAAGCTAAGGGATGATGGCTCTACTAGAATCATCAGTGTGCCACATAGACAGTTTTTTGTCCTATGTACATAAAAATGAATTTATAAAGATGAGCATGGGAATTCCCACCTCAGCTATATCATGAAAATATTATGAAGATAATGTATTGTATTATATCTTATTACAGGTCACCTTCCAGTTCGAAAAACCTCGGATTCTCATGATAAAGCATTTCACTCGACATCAAAAGATTTACAACCTCATGCTTTAGGTGGCAACTGTTATAGACATATTTGGGCACTGCAACCCCAATCACATATTTCGATAAACCAAGGGATCTCAAACCCCTAAAAGTTTTGTTTCAAACCCTAAAGGATCAAGGTAAACTAATTACATCATTTAACAAAAGTTCTCCCTGAAAAACTACTCAGAATTGGTCAAAACTAGACCATACAGACTGCTCCATGCTGAGGGTGCAATGCATCTCACCTATTACACACAACGGGTGCAATGCATATTGAAAATCCCTTCTGTAGGGTGTGATGAGTGAGAGCAGACAAATGGCAGAGGCAGTTGGCTAGGTGGAAACTCAGAGAATCTTCTAGAAACTACTCATATGACACTTGCCTCTCTCAATTCGCCCGGGGATGAGTAAGAGATCGTGAAATCTCCAAGTGGAACCAAGAACTATCAGTGAAATGATACTAATCAAAATCCCAGAATCTGACTCACCCCCCTGCAAATATCTATATATGGATCCCTCATCCTAGAGATCCAGAGATTGGAATTTTGTATTTTGTAAGGAAGTGTTGTTGGTTTCTCTGTGAAGCATTATATTGTTGGGTGATCTAGCTTTTCATGAGGTGAAGAGGGCTTTCATGCTGGGAGGATGGTGTTGGATCAGACAGCTGGGTTGTAATCCTCTCTTCTACTTCTATCAATAAAGCTATTTGAGTTTTCCTCCATATGCTTGCTTATTTCTGAATCTTGTATTTGTGTATGCATTCCTATGGTTGATGTACATCTGATTCTACATTGTTTATGGTATCATATATCTCTATGCTTTGATGGTATTTTGCTACTTTGACTTTATAAGTGTTCTTTGAAGTGGGACAAGTGAAAAAGGAGTGGCGAAACTCTATCAAAGGAGAGAGGAAACAAGCAAGGAGCCAAGCGAAAGACTAAGGTTGGTGCTCTCTGCTTCTCTCTCATCTATCTCCCATAAAGGAAAACACAAGTTACTTTGAATTGTTTGTTTCTAAGATAACTACCCGTCTTAGTGGGACTAGCAGATCTAAATAGACACTAGTTTTCCCATAAACACATAGGGCCATGTGCGGGAGCTTAGCCCGTAGCTCCCTTCCTCCTAGTGCATTTACTCATGTGCACCACAATAACTCGTTGGGGTCTAACCTCCGGGTTGACGTGTATGTGGGGACCACCTAACATTTCTGTGATTGGTTTTCGTTGTGCCACCATGGCCTAATGCCTGTTGCTCGATGCCTTTTACTAAGCTCATTTAACAATCTCATCGGGGTAAAGCCTATGGGATGAGTTGTCTTATGAGTCCTCCCGTCATCGTTTTAATTGATTGTCATTGTTGTTAGTGCCAACCTATCAACCGCTAGTGTGTCCCGGCTCCTGCCACCCGACGCTCTCTCTTTGTGCCATTTTAAATCTTTCGGGCTCATCCCGTCGGGATGACGTCACTCTTGCCATGTTTTGACCTGTGAGTGGGGACATGTGACACCCAGGAAAAGGGCCACTTGGGTGCACAAAAACATTGAATCCACCTACCACATGCCCATCCTGACATCATCATCCTCTGCTGCCTAAGCCAATCACGAGTTGCCACCTGTTCTACTGAAGGACAGAGAAAATACCCTCCGAGGTCTTGTTTTGCGACAATTTTCCTTTATAATTTATTTCTCTCAAAAACTGTCGAGGTCAAACCTTTTTTCCTCGACACCACTCCTGAGCGGATTGTGGTTTTTGGAGGAGAGTCCACGGAGAAGCTCTCTATCGTTGATCTGCGCAATCAACTGCGCTAGAAATCACTTCCTGTGACCACTAAGACCTCTCTCTATGGTTCTATCGAAAAGCTTCCACGTAGCCCAATGCTTAGCTGTGTTCACTCCAAACAAACTTATAGGCTACCATTGTTGGGTGGGCTCCACCCGCTCAATGCATCCACATCTAAAACCTCTAAGGTGAACCTGTCGGGGTATAACTGTCAGGATGGCTTCATCCCACTCCTCCTATGGCCAAAGAGAATGGTTCCCTCTATTGCGTTGTTTGCCACATTTGCACGGAACCCTCGCTTAGAGGTTCTATCGGTCTTGTGCCAACTTTAGTTGTGCGCCAAAGGCTCTAGCCACCTTTAACTCTGCTATGAAGGCGTTGGGATCACCCAACTTTGATTAGCTCTATCTTTTGATCCAGGAGGCGTTTTAGGACTTCCATATATCGTTGGAAAGCTATTTCAGAGCTCTATCCATCTGGGTGGCTTACACCTACATATGAGATGGTCTAGTCTCCAAAAACTAGGTCTAAATCCACTGCACCGATTCTGACCTTTTTCCCTTCTTGTGTGCCTAGAACCTGCTTCTTGAGGCATTTCTTTGACACATATGCCTCTAGCTGACACTGGTTAACATCAACAACAACTTATTTTAAATAGTTGTAGCTTTCATGTACTTGTTGCTTTTCATTAATAAAGAGGTTCACATATTGTTCGTGAAATATGTTTTCATTTTATGAATGTTAACTTAAGATGTTATTTATGATGATCTAACATATCAATATGCTTGTAGTTTGAATTCTAATATCTGCCTATGCTTCTATAATTGAATTACAAATTTGCACATCTTGGAGGAAGCAAAGGGTTTGGACCCTATAATATCTACTCCAAACATAGGACCCCCACGTACATCTCTTATCCAAATTTTGTGAATTCGAATATTTGATATGTTTGCATGAGTGTTTTTTGTTGTTTTCTTATTCCGCTCTGTTGGGGCTCTAAACCTTGGCTCTCCGGAATATTTTCTGCCCAACAGGTACAAGATAAGAAACTAGAAAACCAATTAAAAAAAATTGCATCCATCCTTTATTCTGTTAGGGCAATTTGCAATGTGTGTGCATATAAAACAAAAATCCTTTTTAATTGATCATAAAGTGATAATAAAATATTTTAAAATATTATAATTTATTAAATATTTAATCTACTACCTATGTTGCATTAGTGTATGGAATGTGGGAATGGGAACATGGATACAAGTATCATGAAAGAAAGAAGTTTTTGTAGAAATTTATATTATTTCAGAACAAATTAGATGCCAATCCATGATAGCTTCACCTATTAATTAAAACCTTATATTAATGTAATATTTAAATTACTAATTTAATTTTGAAATGTAATATTAAAATTATTAACTTAATTTTGGTTAATATTCAAATAGGATTTAGTCAAGTTTCAAGATATGTTAAAAGATTAAAATATATTTGGGAATTTTTATTCGCACCCGAATTTTTTAAGATATCAAATGCCTTGTTATGCAATCAAAGGATTGTAATTTTCTTTTTTTAATGGAATAATTAAAAGTAATGTTTTTTATTTTGAAAAAATGATTGATAATTATATAAAATATTTAATACTTATAAGAATATTTTAATGTCCATGTTAGGTTCAACAAAAATACATATATAATATAAAAATTTATTTTTTTTTCCTTTTCTTTCCCTTTTTTAAATATAATTTTAACTTTATAAAATTTTGGAATTTTGTAATTCGAACCGTTTGTTTTAGTTTTGATGGGGTAAAAAAAACTAAAAGTACTATTATGAAGATAATAAAATCAAGTAATACAATTAATGAATAACAAAAATAATCTTAGATTTTCATTAATTGGACATTCTGTTTAGTAAATTGGTTGAAAAAGGCAAAACATATGCATTATACAACTTATTATATATAAAATTGTAAATACCTATTGGTTTAAGGTTTTTTTATTTAAATAAAATATTTTTAACATAAATTCACATTAATTTAATCTCAGTTTTAATTGGTTTTATAGGATATTTTAAATAAATAAATAAAATATTGTAATAACAAATAAATATTTGTGATGATTTGAATAGAATTTTAAAATATATATATTTTAATTTTAATGATATTTGAAAAAATTATATTTAATTAATAATGAAAATAAATTTTAAATTTATATATATATTTGTTTGTAAAATTTCATTTATTTTAAGTTGAAGCTCCCAAAAAAAACTCCCAAGTTTTAACAATTCCTAGTTAGTTAAGAAAGTTTCATTCCCATTCTTATAGAGTAACATGGAAACATAGGAAACAAGAATATGTTTAGAGAACATTAGAAATAGTTCATGTGCAATTACGTTTAATACATCTACAAAAAAAACTTCTAAAAAATAAAATAGTTTAACCTTTATAACTAATAGCAAAATTGATGATGATGGTTAATTGTGTGTTCTCATTAAGATGTCTCACATTTCAGGTGAACATTTCACCCATCTTTGATGATGGTTAATTGTGTGTTCTCATTGAGATGTCTCACGTTTGAGGTGAACATTTCACCCATGAGTGCCAAAAAATGAATAAGTAGAGATATAACCGTTAGCGTTGGTAAAAATGATTTTGAAAGTTGATGATATAATAGTTGATTTATTTTACTTTATTGTTGAAGATTTGGGGAATATAATAGAAGAAATAAAATTAATTTAATTTTACAAAACAAAAATGAATTAGAAATAAAGTAATAAATTAATAATTTATTTTTTAAACATGGTTAAATTTATTACAAAGAGTTTACTTTTATTTAGAATTGGAAATGAGAATTAAATATTATTATTTAATATTTCCCATCATCATGTCACTTGCAAGGATTTGAACCTGAGTGGGGGAGATAACAATCATTCTACCCAACCACCCAAAATAACTCTAATTGAAACAATGTA
>APFE030935061.1:57403-75558 GCA_000404065.3 Pinus taeda | reverse complement strand
ATCACTATTGTCATTGTATACCTTATTGTTATTATTGTCCCCCTATTGTCCCCATATTGTTAATATTGTTCCCATATTGTCCCCATATTGTTATTATTGTGCCCCATAGAATCCCTCTATTGTTATTTTTGTGCCTTTATATTATTATTGTTAGGTCGGCCTGGTTATATTGTGACTCCTTAGACTCCTATATATAGAAAGGAGTTTTTGTCATTTGAATCATCCAAGAATTGTTCATTTATGTAATGTAAAGGAGGTTGACCCCTCGAAGAGGCTCAATTCTAAGGCATTGATCTATCTTTTCTATCTTTTTGTGAGTTGGTTTCATAACAAATACACATTTTTTTTCAGGGAGCTAGCAGCAGGCTGCAGGATTGCTAGTGACAAAAAATATGCAATTCCTGGGAAGTTGGCCTGCTGAACACCTCTGTGCAATTTCTGAGTTGAGTGGATTGCTAGACAGCTAAGGGACTTCTCATGAAATCTATGCATTTTTCTGAGTGAGTAGCCGGTCAGCTGATTGGGTGGATGGCTAGAAAAATTGTGCAATTTTTTGAGGGAGACAGGGATAGACATTGGGTGTTTGTCCAACCTGTCTACACAGTTTTCTCAGTCATCTGAGCAGGAAAGGTCTGCAAATTTTGTGCAATTTTTGTGGGGAGTGAGTCTCGGGGTCACTACCCAGTCAAACTCTCTGACCAGTGGAGGCTTAGTTGATTAGCTTGTGGGAAGCGCAAATTGACATGGCTTGTTAGACACTTCTGCGTTGTTCTGGTGATAATTAGTCAAGTTGATTCTAGTGTGGATGTCCAGCTGTTAGATGGTGACTCGGTCATCAAAACTTCAACAAAATGACTAAGTGTGTTAGCAAGTGAATTTGTGCATATGCGACATTGCGAACACACACTCAACATGACTTGACAACAGGACGCCTGAAACCATCAAGACAATATATACTCATCATGACTGACTGACGGTGAAAGAGACAAGCGTGATGCTTGTGATAGATCATTGCAAAACTGTGACAATGCTTACGCGACAGTGTATACAACTTTGTGTGTGAGTGCGACAGATGCTTACATAGCGAATACAACTTGTACACATGAAGCGGGACCTTATGCATGACCAGAACATGACTGCAAGCATGACATTGTGACCAACATGCAAAAAGATGTATGTTGAACGGTCAAGAAAGGAGGGCGCAAGGACTCATCACGAGCTCACGGGGTGAGCCTAAGTGCTTGCAAACATCAAGTAAAAATCCAAGAGAGGCTTCAAAATTGGATGTAGGCCAAAATTTTGGAGGGTGTTGCAACCACTACAACATAATATTTGAAGCATGCTTAGTTCTATCTTCAACTCCTAATTCCCTTAACTACTATGAACATCTTGAGTTAAGGAAATCAATCATTTTCTTAGAAAACTAAGCTCGTTGCTATAATTTTTTCTTATTAGCAGTGATTAAGTTTTCCATATCTCTGATAATGATTTTCTCCTCTTCAACTATAGACAATCATTCCCAAATATTCCTTACAGTATGGATGATATCATTCCATAGAATTTATCTTGCTTGAATAAGGGACATATTTCCCTTCACCTTCTCCTTTAGCTCCTTAATTTCTTGAGAAGCAACCTGAAAATCATTTTTGTACTTATCAGAATTCTCCTTGGACATTGCCAACTCTCTTTAAAAAAAATTTATGATTTTCAAAGCACCCTCATAATCTCTTTGAACCTTTTTCATCTCATTCTCAGAAATTTGGAGCTCATTCATGACTCTAGTTAATTTATCAGTTGGGTCTTCAAAATCTGCTTGTACTAAGATGGTACAAACATGAGAGTCAATATTTTTCTGCAAAACAGAATTCATTTCCTTTAGTTTGGAAATATCATCATTTATTTGCAGGAGATCATTAGTTACTACTTCCTTTTCTTTCTCCACCCGTGCTACTTCTGAAGCCATAGGATTATCTAGAGAAGGAATTTTCAACTTCTTCCTGAGCACCTGAATTTTTGTTCCATCTCCCTGCAACAATTTCTGAACAATGCTTCTATCCTCTAGATTGACACCAATTTTAACAATAAATTTGTTTAATTCCTCATATTGAGTGGTTAGAGTTATATAATTTTCTTTCTCTAATTTCAATTGATTAACCACTTTCTCTAACAAAGCTTCATCTTTGCTAGAAGCCAAAGAAGTTTTATTCAAATCAATATAAATCAATTCTCTAGTCTGCCTATGTAATTTGATTTTATCAGGCAGTGGTATCTCTTTACCATTTATTGACAAGTTGAAAGTCTTGAAACCTGATGAAGAAGACACAGTCAAAGCAAAGGAATGAGAGAAAGACAATTTTAGTCGATTTCTCTCCATGTCCATGGTAGAAAGAAATCTAGTTTGATAATTTGAAATGAGCTGAGCTTCTAATTGGGACTCTGTGATTTCTTTAAATTTTCTATTATTTTCCTCAATATGGGAATACAACTGCTTTATGATTGGAACAGAGCTTTGAGTAGTCTCTTCTGGAACAAGAGAAGAAGGTGTGCAAATAACTTCCCCTAACTGTAATTTAAAAATTGATGCTCATGATGAAATTCCCCCTTGAGACAGTTTAACCCTTTTAGTACCTTTGTTTATTTCTTCCTCCAAATCAATGACATCTTCACTGCATCTCTTTAAATTATTTTCACTTTGATGAGGAGTTTCAATCTCCACCCCTCCTGACAAACTAGTTTGTCCTCCATTTTCTAATTTCTCGACATCTGGTCGAGTTTCATTTATATAGGGAGCATAGGCATTTCCCATTCTCATGTTTGAAATAATATGGTGAGGTTCATATGCCCATTTCTCACCCAGTTGCAAATTCATATCTTCAAGAGCTTTCTGCACTTCTCCTATAGCTTACATGTTATTCACAATAAAAGGTCCCACTTTCCTTGGCAATTTAAATAGATGTCCCTTCTTTGCTGGGACAAAATGTACTTGATCAACATTCAAACTATGCCTGATAAATTCTAATGAAAAAAATATCATAGGCACAAATGTGGGGAGCTTGTCAGGGGCAACTTCTGCCCCATATAATCTAATTTCTACATAATCTTCAAATAAAAACCAATCACCTACTTTGACATATTTACTGAGCTAAAGAAAAGATTGGGCCTTTGGTAATATACAAGGTGAAGGAGAGTTGTTTATGATTGAGTAAGAAATTGATAGAAAGCAAGTTTTAAAGTACATCAAGCGCTCATTATTTGTAGTACTTCTTACCACATCAGTTCAAAATACCACTGATTCTTTGTTCTTGTGAGGATCCATGATATTCAATCCCGGGTGCATAAATATTTCAACATGAGTATATAAGAAGTGGTAAGTAATTAAAGAAGGAAAATTGAAACATCCAGTGAGGGAAAGATCTGTTAACTAAGAATTGACCATCTTTTCCCAAAAAGCAGGTATGTCAAAAACTATTTCAGGATCCATCATCAAACTGGACATTACTAGGATAGCTCTGTCAATAATAGTTGTATCTTCTCTTCCTAAAATCTTGACCAAAATTTGAAGAATAAGTCTAGCCTCCTTAGCAAAAGTATCCAAAGAAAAATGAGTAGGTTCCAAAGGTAAATGCTTCCCAGCAGGCATTAAAAAGAAAGTCAATTGAGCATAATTCGACTCGGATAAGTCTTGGAAGGTAGAGAACAGAGTTTCATCTGAGAAATGAGTATAAGCACTCGAGGAAGGAAAACATAATGCTTGTTGAATCAAAAGGGAAGATAATTGGAAGATATTTTCACCTAATTGGTTCATGGCAAAACATTTTTTAGGATAAAGGGTAGAGACCATCCAATGTATGAATTCTAGGAACAAATAGGTTTGAGGAATCATTTCAGCTAAAACACCTGACCTATCAGTAGCAGAATATACAAGAGACTTAGCTTGATTGAGAAGGACAAGCTAGTAAATTTCCATGCAGTTAATGGAGCAAACTAGGTCAAATATATCCCTTTCAGTGTCCATAAATGGAATATGGGAAGAAGAACCTGCTAAAATGGATTTCCTCAACATTATGATAATCTTGGATGTAAGAGATATCATGCAAATACATTATTAGTGGCATGTGATGCTAACTAGAGATGAAATTTGTACAATTGAATCCACGGAAGCAAGAGAAAAGGACAATGACAAATGAAATGAGTAGAAGGAACATAATCTATAGGGAAAACAGAATAACGAGAGGGAAAACATAATTAAATGTGAATGTGGGGTGCTTGAATTGATGACATGGTGAGAAGATGGATGCGATGGCAGAAGGATACAGTGACAGGCAATGACAGAGCAGTGGAAGAATGGCTACATGGTGCCTACGCTCACTTGCTGACATAATATGGGGGCAGACTCCTGTATGGAGGAAATCCGATGGAGTCCCCTAGTAACAAGTATAGTTTGTTGATTTTCAATCAGTGGAGATATGAAAGAGTCTTTACAAAGGCACTCAAAGAGTTAACGGTCAGGCATGTAGTGTCGTTGGGTTTTCTCCATCCGATGGGCCCCGCCTATATTCTCCATCACACCCAAAAATTTAAACAATGTTTAAACATCGTCGACTTTGGTGGATGAGGACTTCCCATAAGTTTCTTAACCTTAAATTCTCATTCAAATTTGATTAGCATAGCTCAATCCACCTTTAAAAATTAAGTAAAATTTAAAATCAAAACCTTTGCCCCTTTGATTTTTTTTTTATTTTTTTTCAGTACATATATATATATATATATATATATATATATATATATATATATATATATATATATATATATATATATATATATATATATATATATATATATATATACATTTTCTTTTGAACACATAGTGAAAAGTAAAACGAGCTACAACAGGATCAAAAATCAAAAAATCGTGCCCTATAATCCCCAATAGAATGGAGTAGTTAAAAGAATGAATAGGACAATCTTAAATATGGTACGTCCAATGATGTTTTTCAAGAATGTTAAATTGATGTTTTGAGATGATGTAGTTCTATGTGTTGTGTATATAAAGAATAGTTTTCCATCTAATGCTATCAAAAAAAATACTCCCTATGAAATGTGGTATGGCTAGCTTCATTCGGTGAGACATCTCAGGGTTTTTGGTTCCACATGTTATGCCTTGATACCTACGGAACAGAGAAACAAACTTGGTGCAAGGAGTCAAAAATGTATATTCTTGGGGTACTCAAACACCTCCAAATCTTACCGTCTTTATGATGACGTGAATAAGAAGTTTATAATATCTAGAGATGTGATATTTCTTGAATATTCCAAGACTAACAATGTTGTTGAGCTACATCTTAATTGCTTAGATAGATTTAGACATGCAAAGTATTTACAAGAGTTTGATAATGAGATTCCACATCTTGAAGGGGGGATACCTATACTAAATAAATTTATGGAATCTTCTTCTGAAGCACTCTCTCCCCGGCATGAAGCTCCTCCACTGATAACACTTTGAGTGATGTGATTGGCAAAATTGAGAGACTAAATCTTGATTCGGCCCCATCTCATTCAACTGATAATCCTGGGTCATCTCAAAAAGGTCCTCCAAAATGGCTTACAAAGACACTTGAATGTGTATGTCGTGATGAGGTTTGAAATATAGGAACAAGAAGATCAACCATACATAATGGAGGTGATGTAGACAATTATGATTCTCATGTTGATATGGATGTTTCTTATGATTGTGAATTGAATTTCTCTATAGATTTCGAACCAAATTCCTTCAAAGAAGCCACTTCTCATGATGAATGGAAAGAAGTGATGCAAAAATAATATGATTCATTGATAAATAATGGCACCTGGAAGATGATTGATCCTCCATTAGGAAGCAAGCCAATAGGCTGCAAGTGGGTCTTCAAGAATAAGTATAAAGCAAATGGATCACTTGACAAGCACATAGCCAGCCTTATGGAAAAAGGTTTTGCATAGAAGGAAGGGGTCGAATTTGAGGAGACATTTTCCCCCACATCAAAATCGATTACCATTAGGACACTCTTTGCCTTGTCAGTTCAGAATGGTTGGAATTACATCAAATGGATGTAAAAACTGCTTTCCTAAATGGAGATATGAAAGAGAATTTTTTTATGTTCTAACTAGAAGGATTTGTTGTGAAGGGTCGGGGGAAAAAAAAGTATGAAAACTTGTAAAATCTTGGTATGGCCTCAAGCAAGAAATGTGAGCCTGGTACGAGAAGTTAACTGAGCATCTTCTAAAACGCAATTTCAAACATTATGATCTTGATGATGCAAATTTGTTTGTCAAGAAATTTGGCAAAACAATTGTATATCTTGTGGTGTATGTGGAAGATCTTCTGATGACAACGAACAATGAGAGCTACATTACATACATAAATAAAGAACCGAGGAAATGTTTCAAAATGACATATTTGGGCTATGTTCACTACTATCTTGGTATTGAAGTAGCTCAACATCTAAAGTTTATATTCCTCTCTCAGAAGAAGTACATTGGAGATCTATTGAACTAGTTTGGCATGGATGAGTGCAATCCTTTGACTACTCCGATGCAACAAAACTTAAATATCACATCCACTGAAGTAAAATAATTTGAGGATGCAACAAAGTACAGATAACTCATAGGAAGTCTCAACTACATGACTGCTACTAGACTGGACATTTCATTTGTTGTTGGAATCCTCTCCAGGTTTATGCAAAAGCATTGTGAGGGTCAACTAGTCTACTGAAGAAAGAGTTATAAAGTACTTGAAGGGAACTCAAAACTTTGGACTCAAGTATACACAAGTGGATGACTTCAGCTTGATTGGATACTCTTATTCATATTTCGATGGAGATAAAAAAAATAGAGTACCTACTTCAGGTTATGTTATGAGCCTTGGATCAAGATTTTTCTCCTCGAGGTCATGCAAACAAGCAATTCCAGCATATTCCACAACTAAAGCTAAATATGTGGAAGCAACTAAAGAAACAAAGGAAATTGTGTGGCTCAAGAAAATTATGGAAGATTTGCAGGAGAAACAAGTGCATTCAAATCCTCTTTTGGTTGACAACACTTCTGCAATAAAATTAGCCAAGAACTCAAAGATCCTTAATTAAATCAAGCACATCAATAAAAAATATCAGCTGATCCAGCTTCATGTTTAGGCCAAAACAATCCACCTACGGCATTGTTCCACAAACGAGCAGATTGCAAACATCTTCACCAAAGCACTTGGAAGGGAAAAGTTTGAAAGATTCGGAATGATGATTGACCTTACCAACATCCCTGTATATTAATGGGGGGAATGTTGACACCTAATGTTTGGGATTAGGTAAACTGATGTAAATATTGTAAATAGTAAAAATACAAGGAAGTTGGAAGACGAATAGACATTAGGTGATCAAACCCAATAGTCTCCCTCTCCTTGTATATAATCGTATTCTCCCTTAATTCAAAACAATTTGAATTCGTGGAGTTACTCCTAGCCTAACAAAATGTTTGAATTTACCTCAATTTCACTATATCTACCTTCATACCTGAAGGATAATATGATGTCTAACCACAACTCCTTTTGTTAGTAACATGTGGCACTCTTCATGACTAAGTGAGAGGCTTGTTTCTTGGAATAATTTAAGAATTTCCTCTAGGTTGCTCATGGTTTCCTAAAAAATGTTACCATATACTATAAAATCATCCTTGTAAACATTTATACAAGTATGAATCAAATCTACATAGATACTTAGAATATCTCATTGGAAGGTGGAAAAAGCATTACAAAGTCCAAAGGGAAAGACTTAGTAGGCATACATTCCACATGGGTAGGTACATGTCGTCTTATATTGATCCTTAGGGACAATCTAAAACTGATTGTATTTACTAAAGCTATCAAGGAAGGGGAAAAAAATGTGTTAATGTATCAAGGGCTTGATCTATAAAAGGTAGTGGGAAAGAGCCTTTTAAGATGCTCAATTTAATTTTCTAGTCAATAAAAATGTGCCACTTATCATTCTCTTTAGGTAAAATTACCAATGATAAGACCCATTCAATATCTGAGATGGGGTAGATAAGATTTACATTCAACAATTATTGTAGATCTTTTTTCACTATCTCTTTCACAACAAGGTCCACTTGTCACTAGGGTTATTGAATAAGATATAATTAATTTTTAATATAAATGTGTCGAGTACAAAGGTTAGGATGAATCGCTCCCATTTAAATATACATCAATACAAATGCATCATTGATTAATACATTACTTTATCAATTGGTTTTTATAAAGGTCTCTAGCCAAGGACTGATGTTAAATATTGTTCCTAGACTCATTTCTATTGGCATACTATGATGTTTTAATATAATAGATAAATAAGAAAGTGTGTGTAACACTCTCCTCCCACACTTACCCAAGTTCAATAGTACAAAGGGGTAAATATGTGATGAGGAGTTACTATGATATGACTCAACCTCCTAAGTACAATTAAGGAAGTGGAATCGGTAAACCAAAACCTTACTAACCTTCGTCAAAAGCTACAGGACCCACAGGAGCTACACCACCCCTCCAGGTGCCAAAACCCTGAGTCAGATTGTTTTTTCACTAATCTAAGTTCCTAGTCACATGCACAATCCTGCATCCATGTGACTGTAGGCCTCCAGTCGCATGCATAAGCCTGCAAGTGATTGCAATCCCAATTTTCCAATTATGTGCTTGCAACCACAAAATTTGTGCCACATTTTAAGGAATAGACTCCATATCACTGCCCAGAACTTGATAATATTTTCAAAAACAATAAATGACACAAAGAAAAATCCTCTAACAAAAAACTTGATCAAGGACTTTACCTAACAAAGCATAACCACGACATACATTTCGTCAAACATATGACGAACATGTAATATATAGATCATGAATGCATATATGAACATAGGATTCTGAAACTTATCTAAGATTCACCAAGAAGGTCTAATACCCTCTCATAATAGCTTTAATAACATTTTTTAGTCCATGCATTCATCAACCATTCATATATTCATCAAACATGTCAAGAGCCATAGACATTATACATCATATAACCAACAAATAACTAGCATAGAAACTAACAAATAACCAACATAGAGCCATGAAAAAGAGGCCATAAGATAACCATCATAATCAATACATATTCTCATAAATCACAATAGTAAAATACCTCATATTAACACATGAAAATACCAACCAAGTCAGGGACTTCCATGTACCACCCAACCATAGATTGGGTTGAACCAAATCTTTATTTCAGCCAATCACCCCCATGCCATATTTCAAGTGTGAATGTGGGATCTCATGGAATAAACCAACCAAAACCAAACCAACTATTCTAGAGGCCAAACCACTTCAACCCTCAACCAATGATTCTGCTTCACAGTCAAACATCACTAACCATCACCATATCGGTCTCTACCCAAGTTGTCCAGGACTCAAGAGCGTTTGTTCCAACCCGGCTCCAAGACTAGTAACTCAACCCACAACTACCAAAAGGATCGAAAGCATTGTCCAACCAAGGCTCTAGTACTAGTAACTCAACCCACCAAGGGCTTCATAGAATTTGTTCAACCAAGGCTTCCAAGACTAGTACTCAACCCAAGTTGTTCTAGGGGTTCCAAAGCGTTTGTCCAAGAAAGTTTCTAGGAACTAATAAATCAACCCATAGACATAAGGAACATGAGCACCAATCATTAAAAATGGGAAGCCCCATAATAAAATGGCTATCCATGAAATGGAAAGGCTAGGAAAAACCATTGTCAATCCAAGTAATCCTCCATTCCAATGACATTTCATAACCAGGAAACCACATGCATGTGCCATGCATGCCAAAAGTATCATGGAAACCATACATGCAACTCGATAACTACGAATCAATCCAATTGTATCCATTGATATACATGTTCCCTTTCACTCTCATGCTTTCCTTGTCCTTCTTCCTCCAAATCCAAGTGAATACTAGAGTGTTCCAAGCATGCTCCAATAATACTCTAAGCGTACAAGAGTATGAGAAAATGAGAGAATAAAAGAGAGAGCCATAAGTGAACTGACAAAAGATAACACTCACAAAATGTTCAACTGGAAAAAGCCATGAACTGATCCTCAGAAGCCTTTTTATCATTGAGGCCTCTAATTTCTTCATTTCCCTTCATTTTTCCTTCAATTTCCTGCTCACATGCAACATGTGACCTTTCACCTTCCTTTTTTCCTATTTTCCATTATTTTCATAAATAAATGCCAATTAATGCATCTTTATCTTTACAATTCCTTTGCCAATTTCCATAGCCATAATATACCGAAATGAACACCCACTAGGATGTTTTTCCCACCATTCATCTTGGAATGTGTGTCCCATGACCTTAGTCTTGTAATTTTTTACATGGAAATTCAACCAGGGTTGTTAAAGAACCCTCTGCCTTGGGGGAACACCACCCTCGGTGTTCAATGACACCTATAAACTAGCAAGCCGCTGAAAACAAAACATACTTCCCATGTAGCTTTATAACACGGCTCATTGTATATTTACAATGATCATTGCTGAAAAAAATAGCATACTGCTTACTGAAGTTTTATAACACAACTCATTAGGGTATTTACAATAACAACATATATATACTCATGAAAATTTGCTTCAACCAACAAATAATCATATTGTCTATGAAGCTTTATAAACTTAGACTAATACAATATTTACAATAATATACACATATTCTCAACGAACAAATAAAAGGATATGATGCCTACATCAGCAACAAGGTAATCCAAAGGCTCACACCTCCACCCTCAAAGTAGTACCAAGATTCACCTCCTTCCCAAGAAGTCCATAATCCACTACCAAAGTCAAACCTACATCCAATGTCCATCACTATGATCCTGTGCCACTTTTCTTCTCAGTGAACAGTTACCAGCTCATTGTTCCAGGGCACACTCCCAATGTGCTTTTGATTCCATATGGAAATGCTAATGACCAAAATCAATGCATTCCCTGGTCTTCCCTTCTCTGCTACACAGTCCCTCGGAAAATCTAGTCACCCCCTTCTGTGCAGTCACACACCTTCCAAGTTTTATAGGCATCCCCTTCTCTGCAACACATCCCATCGAGCAACCCCTCCCTTGGAAAGTTTTTCTCGCATTAGAAGGTCCAAAAACCAAGGCATGTCTCTGCCTCAAAACCATGATACCAATCATAGAATTCTCATGGAAATTAATGGACACTATTGGGTACTAGTGTCCCATAATGGCCCTACTTCTGAAGTGCTTTACCAGCATATTGTTGCCTATTCTAATCCCCTTTTTTGTTGATACTAATTCTCTAGCAGTCAATACAACCACCCAAACCAAGAATTTCCATGCTTTCCTGTACCAAGAACATAATTGTCATTAGACTCAAAACAAATTAAACTAAATTCAAATCATACCTCATTGGTATCTCATTAATAATGTACACCTGCAATTTTGTTTACTTCCTGTCACATCAAGTCAAAATAGCTCTTCATTCAAACCATCATGTATAAGCATATCACATCCGATTAGCCCAAAACACAACCATCATAAATAAAAATCATAGATTACATGCATAGTTAAAACTGAAATAAAATACTTATACTTATCCTCCAATCATTCCTTTTCTTCTACCTTTGTTCTTTGTCCTTTTGTACACACACCGAATTGGTTTCCAAACCTGGCAAGCACTCAGTACCTTCTCTTCTCTTCAATCATGTACACATACATACAATGTACATCACATGCATACACCCACACATGGTGCACCACACAACACATACAACTACACCTGGTGTACACCATAACACAATACATACACCTACACCCAGTGTACAACACAATACATATATATACACATAGTACAACACAATGAATACACATGTTACGATACCACGACTACATAGTGCACAGACATAGTATGACATGTACACAACAAAAAATGTACGACATGCACACAATACCACGTGTACACAACACAACATGTATGGAATGCACACAATACCACATGTACAACATGTACACAGTACCACCTATACACATCACCACTTGCACAACGTGTACACATCATCACATGTATACAACACCACCTCACAATGTGTACACAACATCACTTGCACAACGTGTACACAACATCACATTTACATGGCACCACCTGCATAATGTGTACACAACACCACATGTACACAATGCCACCTACACATCATGTACACAACACAACATGTACAACATGTACACAACACCGCATGCACACAACACCTCATGTCCAACATGTGCATAGCACCGCATGCACAACATGTACTCAACACCATATATACACAACATCGTATGTACAATGTGTACACTGCACCACATGTACACATTACCATGTATGCAACATGCACATGACACCATATGTACACAGTACCGCATATGAAACATGCACACAACACTATAGATACAACATGTACAACAGATACACAACAATAGTACTGCACATCTAGAGACCACACACTGAATTTACCAAACAACCTTGCTTCTAGTGTCATTCCACCACCCATGTTTGTCCCAATATGCCATAGAGCGCACTGCTTTCATTCGATTGATGTATCCCTCAGCATAGCATGTCCATAAAATAAACATAGGCATAGTATAAACACATAATATCAAATCATATCCACATGATATTGACCTCAAAGATATGTTAGGGCTACTCTTCCCACTTGATTCCTCATAAACCAGGAACCTATTCATGTCATTCACCTGCATAAGCAACCATTCATCCACAATAATGATCAATCATTCATTCACAATAATGATCCCTGACGGCACTGCTAGATAGCAACATACATACATACATGTATAAATATAAACATTAACATAAAACAATCATGATACCTAATGACCTTGTCAGAGAACAACATACGTACATATAGATGTACAAATATAGACATCATCATAATCATAATCGGAACATAATTACCATATATCATAAGGTTAAGGTTAAAAGAAATCCCTTTATCTATGCACAACATGCATAACACAGAGAACAATAGTTCCCAACATAACCAAGGCATTTGATGCCTCAATCCATTTACTTTACCTTTCTTGTTACCTTTCTCAGGACTTTCCTACCATCGTCCATTTATCCCAATGGACCCAACCAATCCAACTAACAGTGATATTCTTGCCTTTAATTGCCCTATACTCATGCACCAGGCTTCATCTAGGTCTTACATTACCTATCGGGTTCATTCAGCTTTCGTCAAGCTCCATTAGCATTCCTCTTTCCCAAAAAATTTCCAAAACCCTCAAAATATGAAAGGCAAGAAGAAGAAACAACAAGATGAAAACCGATAGAAATACAACACCAAAAACAAAGTGGTATGCCCATACGCTGGACATAAACAAAACTGCAAATCAAGCTCAAACATATCAAAAGGCACTGAAAGCACAAAACTTGCAACAAACATAATGACTCAACTCCATGGATTCCCAACGCTTCCAGAGGAAAGCTCAACCTGAGCCTTATTTAAAATTTCATGGTAGTCTCTTTTCCATTCAATTCCCCTGCATCATGCTGCCATAAGCACATAATTGTCAGTGTATAAATGAATATAACAATATACCAAATACCTTACCTTGTTGTACCCAGAACACTGACCTATAACTGAACATGTACATATATCATCTCTTAAGGGACTCCAATTCCTTGACGAATCCATCCATAACTAGAAACTAGTGGTTATAACTATCAAATACATGTTCATGAATATAGCACATATCCACATAATGCTAGAAAAAATCAAGGTTTAGAAGACTTCCTGTATGCAAAGCATTCATTCATTTGGAATTACAGTTTCCAAACATAGACAAAGGAATTCTCACCCAGTTCCTTTATTTTACCTTTTCCTTTCTGCAATTGAGTCTTATTATATGCTATCACATCAAGCAATTGTTAGTTATATACACAAATCAACTATTACCTTGTCATGCTAATGCCAAGCATGTTTCCCTACAACTGCTCACACATGTCAGTCACATGTTCCAAAGATCAATACATTGTGTCTATAAATGTGAAAACATCCTTTACCAAAACTAATGGTCATGTCATAATCAACTCAAAGTTATTAGTCATAATACCACAACTAGCACCCACTTGCATGCAAGTGCATCTCAACTGACTCAACACATATTGTGTTAGTACAACCGTCTTAAAACAAGATCATTCCTTCATGCAATTTTATAGAAACACATACTCACATCATGAAATTAATCAAACATTCAAACAATATGTAAACATACCATGTTAGATAAACCAAATAGATGGTGTAATCAAACTCATAGCTGAATGTATCTCAGGGGAAGCTATCACATCTCCACAAATCAATCAAGATTGGTATGACACAATACCACAAATATATCGATTGATACATTAATATCATAACCATAACCATCTGCATAGGCCAATCCAAATTAGAATGATGCATAATAACATTAAGATCTTAAATTAAATGACCATAATCATCATGCATATGACCACAAGGCATATAAAAAGAATTTAACTACCATGCATGACTATCCAACGAACGTGCATATGACCACATTAAACAACTAGCATCTATCATGCATGTAACCACAAAAACAATATAATGATAGGAATGCATATAACTACAAGGCATTTAACAACCATTAACCAACATAATTGCATGTCTAACATACAAATATGTATGTTGATCTGCTCTTACCCCGACGTCTAGTGCTGCAACCTCACTCTAATGATCTACATCTCCTACTCTATCTCAGCGAACACATTAGCATCATAACATATCAACGAAATCATGATGAAATAAACTACAACAATGAATTTCACAATGCATGCATAACAATCACATAGACAACTAACATGCATGCATGAAAAACACATTATGCCCATCCTGTCCAAGTGTTTGAACCTGGAAGCTCTGATACCACTCTGTAACACCCTCCTCCCACACTTACACAAGTTCACTGGTCCACCGAGGTAAATATGTGACGAGGAGTTACTATGATATGACTTAACCTCCTAAGTACAATTAAGGAAGTGAAATCGACAAACCAAAACCTTACTGACCTTCCTAAGGAGCTACAAGACCCACGGGAGCTAGACCACCCCTCCAAGTTCCCAAAACCTGAGTCAAGTTATTTTTTCACTGAAATTAACTCCCAGTCACATGCACAATCCTTTATCCATATGACTATAGGCCTCCAGTCACATGCATAACCCTGCAAGGGAGAAACTACAGTCCCAATTTCCCAGTTTTGTGCCTACAACCATGAAATTTGTGCCAGCTTTTAAGGGCTAGACTCCAGATCATTGCCCATAACTTTATGAGACTTTCCAAAATACTGAATGACACAAAGACAAAGCCTCTAACACAAAACTTTATCAAGGACTTGACCTAACCAAGCCTAACCATGACATACATTTAGTAAAACATATTGCAAACATGTAATCTACAGGTCATGAATGCATATCTTAACATAGGAGTCTGAAACTTATCTGACATTCATCAAAAATCTCTAATACCCTCTCATAATAGTTTCAATAGCATTTTTTATTCCTGTTTTCATCAACCATTCATATATTCATCAAACATGTCAAGAGCCATAGAAATTATACATCATATAACCAAAAAATAACCAACATAGAACCATGGCAAAGAAGCCATAAGGTAACCATCATTTTCAATACATATTCTCATAGATCACAATAGGTAAATACTTCATATTAACACATGAAAATACCAACCAAGTCAGGGACTTCCATGTACCACCTGGCCAGAGATTGGGTTGAACCAGACATTTCTTTCAACCAATCACCCCTGTGCCATATTTCAAGCGTGAATGTGGGATCTCATGGAATAATCCAACCAAAAACAAACCAAGGATTCTAGAGGCCAACCCACCTCAACCATCAACCAATGATTCCACCTCACGGCTAGACATCACTAACCATCACTAGATCGGTCTCTACCCAAGCTGTCTAGGGCTCCACAATGTTTGTTCCAACCCAACTCCAGGACTAGTAACTCAACCTACAGCTGCCACAGGGCTCTAGAGCGTTTTTCCAACCAAGGCTATAGGATCAAGGGATCTAGAGCATTTTTTCAACCAAGGCTTCCAAGACTAGTAACTCAACCCAAGTTGTCCAAGGGCTTCCAGAGCATTTGTCCAACCAAGGCTCCAAGAACTAATAACTCAACCCACAACCATAAGGAACATGAGAACCAGTCAGAAAACAAATGGGGACACCCACAACGCCATGGCTATCTAGGAAATGGAAAGGTTAGGCAAAGCCACTGTCAATCCAAGAAATCCTCCATGCCAATGATAATTCATAACCAAGAAAGCACATGGATGTGCCATTCATGCCAAAACTATCAAGGAAACCATACATGCAACTCCATATCTGCGAACAAACATACTTGTAGTCATTGATTCCTATTCCCTTGCACTATCCTACTTTCCTTGTCATTCTTCGTCCAAATCCAAGAGAATGATTGAGTGCTCCAAGCATGCTCCAATAATACTCTAAGTGTACAAGAGTATGAGAGAATGGGAGAATAGAAGAGAGAGCCATAAGTGAACTGATAAAAGATTCAATTGAAAAAATCCATGAACTTGTCCTCATAAGCCTTTTAATTATTGGGACCTCTAATTTCTTCATTTTCCTTCATTTTTCCTTCAATTTCCGCCTCACGTGCAACCTACGACCTTTCACCTTCCTTTTCTCCTATTTTCCATTATTTTCATAAATAAAATGCCAATTAATGCATTTTTGTCTTTTCAATGCCTTTTCTAATTTCTATAGCCATAATAGGCCAAAATGAACATCCACTAGGATGTTTTGCCTACCATTTAGCTTCGAATATGTCCCATGACCTTGGTCTTATAATTTTTTACATGGAAATTCAACCTGGGTTGTTAAAATGTGGAATTGAATTGCAATGATAGAGGAATTAAAGAATAGTTTTCTCAAGTATAGTTATTCAAAATGTCACTAAAGGATGAGAAAATTGGATGCTAAGATGAATAGGGATTGGCATGAAATTGTTAAATAAATAATCTTTAGTCATACCTTTAAACTTTAGAGCTTGGTTGAGTGCAAGGAGTGGTTGAATAATATTGTTGTCATTTTCTTCATTCTTTACCCATATAGAAGTTTCTTAGTCATGTCTTGGAAAGAGTGAACAATATCATTTTTTTTGTGGAATTTTAATGGGGAATGATCATTAATAGGTAGACTCTGATGTTTTACTTTAGTTGTAGAACCATGAAGTCTTCTAGATACTCACATGATTCCACAAAAAACAACTACATCTTCTAGGATTCCTTTTGGTTTCATAATAGAATAATTTGCTAATTGATGTATGATCCAGGTGGATATTGGTGGCCACCCTCCAATTCCACTGGCACCCCCACCATTGCTTCTTTCAGTTTTTTAGTTTCCTTAATTGTAGCACAATTTACTAGTTTTAGCAATTTTTCAGGTCCTAAACTTTTGGAGCTGTTTTGAGGCCATAAACAACGTTTTTTTTTGGAAATCTACTGCCAACGATTTTCTATCTAAAATTGTCTATTTTGTCGTAGTCCTTGGAGAGATCTTTCCAATGGGTTATCATGCGCGTCAAACGGAGATAATATGACCAAGTCGTGACCCTGGGAAGTTGGTTGTCCAACTCACCCCAATGGGGCCCATAAACTCTTGGTGCTACATCACCTCGGGTTAGGGTTTTGGTTGTTTAGGGTTTGTTCTTATTGTTCAATAATAAAAAGGCCCTTGAGCCTCATTGTAAGGCATTTTGGAGGCATGTAGCCGCCACATCTCTTCTCATAGATAAGCTACCATCGCCCTAGCTGGTTTATTTTCATTTCTGTTTGTAAACATATTTCGGTATTTTACATTAATGAAATGAAGTATTATTTCTATTGCATCTTTGTGTTTATGGTTATCTCTGTAATTTGTTGCATTCCTATTTAAATCTAGATCAGTGGTATCAGAGCGGTTTTCTTTTTTTCTCTGTTTTTATTTGCATGTCCCCAACGAGGTCGGGATATAAGGAGTTAGGGCTTGAACTGGTCGAACCTTTGCAAGACCAGCCTCACAAATCTCGAC
>APFE030935061.1:15879-56405 GCA_000404065.3 Pinus taeda | reverse complement strand
GTTGCCCTACCATAAGGGTTTGATCAATAAAGAATCATTTCATATTATTTCTGGGTTTATTTGCATTATATTATATTTTCATATCAGATCTATAATATTCTTGGGTTAGATCTACAATAAGTGGTATCAGAGCAATAGATAATAAAGAAGAATTTCTATCTTATTTCTTGGGTTTATTTCTATTGTCTTATATTTTCATATCAGAGTTACAACAATCAAGGATATGGAGAAATATTTGGTACTCAAATACCACGACTACCTGCACAAGTACATCCATGAAGAAATAGAATTCTTGAACATCTCCTCGCTCGGCATGACATACTGATATGCCGTCAAGGTCGAGCAAAAGTTTAAATAGAAGAAGCGAGAATTTGGATCTACAAATCTGAAGCAAGGGAAAGGTGCCCCCAAACTGTAGAACAAAGGACAAAGCCAAGGAGGGGCAGCCCAAGACAACCCGCCAAAGATGCAAGCAAAGAATAGTGCCACGAAGCCGAAAAAGGACACGGGAAAGTGGTGTGAGTTCCATAAGAGTTCCACTCACAACACAAGTGAGTGTCGGGCCAAGCAGTCACTGGTGGCCGAGCTAAAGGTTTTAGAATATATGCATTTTCTGACTCTGAGTCAAAACCCAACAAGTGGAATGACAAAGGGAAGCAGATTATCAATGCGGAGCCCAACGCCACTGTTGCCACCACGAAGATCCAAAAGGAGGAACCTGAAGATCCAGAGGAGGAGCATCTCTTCCACTCCCAGATGTGGGTAAAGGGCTCCCCGCTACTATTTATTATCGATAGTGGGATCCAAAAGAACCTCATTTTAGTAGAGGTTGTGAAGCGGCTGGGCTTACTGACCACAACACATCCACAACCATACACCATCGGGTGGCTACAAGGACGGGACCTTTGCGTGAGCCAGCAATGTCACCTTCCGTATAACATCAAGCCCTTCATGGATGAGGTATTGTGTGACATTGCTCCCCTTGAAGTTTGTGATGTATTATTAAGACAACCATACTTGTGGAAGCGGCATGATGTGTATGAATTAAGGCCCCGTGTTGTTATTGTCACTTTGGAAAATAATGTGTACAGGATACCAGAGGTAGCACCGCCTACCGCCATCTCTTTGGTTACTACAAAACAATGCAGTAAGCTCATTTCCAAAACCGAGAAATTTGTTTTCCTAATGATATGCCCTCAAGTAAAGAAGAAGACGGTGGCCATGATCTCCAGACAAGGCCCCTCTACACGACAACTATAGATGGACAAGGTCGTGGAGGAGTACGAGGACATCTTCACCTCCCCCGTTGGGGTTCCTCTGCATTGTCAAGTCAAGCACTCCATCGATCTGACCCTAGGTGCACCACTGCCCAATGGACCAATCTATTGGTGATCCATTTTGGAGAACGATGAAATCAAGAGGAAGATTCAGGAGCTGATGCAGAAAGGTCACATCCGTTCGAGTTCATTGCCCTATGGGAGCCTGATCGTGTTGGTACAAAAGAAGGATGGGACTTGGAGACTCTATATTGACTATTGGGTGTTGAACAAGATCACTATCCGTAATAGGTACCCAATCCCATGGGACCTCCTAGACCAACTAAAGGGGGCAATATATTTCAGCAAGATCGATTTGAAGTTAGGATATCACCAGGTACCAATCGAACCCTTTGATGTGTGGAAGACTTCCTTCAAAGCCAAGGAGGGCCTTTTCGAATGGTTGGTTATACCTTTCGGATTGACAAATGCTCCTGCAACCTTCATGAGGCTAATGGATGACATCTTGTGGCCATTCATCAACTCATTTGTAGTGGTATACTTGGATGACATCTTGATCTTAAGCCAGAGTTAGGAAGAGCACCTCCACCACATCCGACAGGTTCTCCAAACACTGCGGCAACACAAGTTATGTGCCAATTTGGAGAAATGCACTTTGGCATGACCCAGGTTCAGTATCTGGGATACATTATTGATAAACAGGGGGTGCATGTGTATCTAGCCAAGATCCAAGTCATTCGGGATTTGCCATCTCCAACCACTCTGACAGAGCTTCACAGCTTTCTAGGTCTTGCCAACTTCTACCGCAGGTTCGTGTTGAAATTTTCTCATATCACTTGGCCCTTGAGTCAAGTCACCAAGGGAGGAGCAAAAGCAAAATTCTTTTGGTATGAATCTCAATAGAAGGCATTCAAAGAGTTGAAGGATTGCCTCTGCTCAGCACCAATGCTCACATTACCAGACTTGCAACAACCATTTGAGGTCGAGACAAATGCCTCTGACTATGCTATTGGGGTAGTCCTTACTCAACAAGGGCATCCAGTGGCATATCACAGTGAGACAGTTTCAGACATAGTCTGGAAGTATCCCACTTATGACAAAGAGATGTATTCCATTGTGCAGACCTGCCGACAATGGAAGCATTACATTTTGGGGAAGGAAACAGTCATCCACACAGACCACCAACCCCTGTAGTTCATATGGACCCAAGGGAAATTGCAGAATGATCGTCATCAGAAGTGGTCCATATACCTACAACAGTTCGATTTGAATATCAAGTATAAGAAGGGCAGCACCAATAACGTTGCAGTTTGCCTCAGTCGACCACCGATCATGGCATTAACCATTGTGCTCAACTCTTATGGGCACAAGACTTCTGATTGGCCACTTCTCTACAAAAACGACCCAGAATTTGGCCACACATATCAGACACTCTTTGAGGGTCAGCATGTTCCAGATTTTCACCTCCAGAATGTCCTGTTATGCCACCTAGGTCACCTTTGTGTTCCTTCAAGCGATCATGACAAGATGATTTGGGAAGCACACTATAGTCGAGCTGTTGGGAATTTCGGGGTCGAAAAAATGCTGGCAGTATTGCAGAAGTATTTCTATTGGCCGAATCTTCGACAGGATGTTGGAAAGCACATCAGATCATGCACTGCCTAGGCCATTGCCAAACCGACCATCAGGAAGCAAGGCCTCTATACCCCGCTACCTAACCCTAGTCGACCTTGGGAATCCATATCCATGGATTACATGTCAAGCCTTCCTTCCACCAAGCATGGAAACGACTGTGTTTTTGTGGTCGTTGACAGGCTCTCGAACATGGCCATTATGGCATATTGCAAGAAGAATATCACAGCAGAAGCCACTACTAAACTCTTCTTTGAACGACTGTGGGTACACTTTGGGATCCCACAGTCTATCATCTCAGATCGGGACAACAGGTTCCTCAGTACATTTTGGTCCAGTCTCTAGTCGATGCTGGACACCAAACTCACTAAGTCCACAGCCTTGCATCATCAAACTAATGGCCAGACAGAGGTTGTCAATAGGATTATCGTACACATTCTACGCATGTACAACTCAAAGAATCCACGCACATGGGATGAGAGCCTCCCCTATGTTTAGCACGGCTATAACTGGGCTCTCCACAGCTCGACTGGCCATAACCCTTTTCAAGTGGGCTTGGGATTCCAACCACTATGTCCCATTGATGTGGCCATGCCATTTGCATCTACTCACACAGATTCGGCTCATGTCCAGTCCAAAACAGATAAGGTAAACAACTTCATTAAGCACATCCAACATATTCGCCAATAGGTCCATGACATTCTGGAGAAATCAAATGCCAAGTACAAGCAGCGACATGATCAACATTGGGTGCCACACAAGTTTCAGGCGGGTGACAAAGTCTGGTTGCATTTTCAAAAGGAACGCCTTACCAAAGCCTATCAGAAACTTAGACCACGCTGATATGGTCCTTACACCATTACCAAGACTATGGGAGACAATGCATTTGAGCTCAGTGTTCCCCCATTCCTTGGCCTACACCCAGTGTTCAATGTGGATTGCCTTCGGCCATACTTTCCACCATTACTAGACACATCCGACATTGCAGAATAGCTCACACCCACAAAGTTAAATCCATATTGCATGGAACAAGCTACAACTGATCGGATCATGGACACATAGATCAAGCACACTTGCCAGCAGAATATCCAATTGTATCGAGTTGTTAAAGTAGGCCAACTCCTTCGCCAGGGCAAGTGGCTCACCAGGGACCAAGTTCAGCAGAAGTTTCCTCATCTCATGGAGCAACTCAACGCAATGGGGACGATTTCTTCCTAATGGGGGAGGAATGATCGAGGTGGATATTGGTGGCCACCCGCCAATTCCACTTGGACCCCCACCATTACTTCTTTCATTTTTTTATTTTCCTTAATTGTAGCACAATTTACTATTTTTAGCATTTTTTCGGGTCTTGAACTTCCAAAGTCGTTTTGAGGCGCTAAATGACATTTTTTTGGAGATATATTTTCCATTGTAGTCCTCAGAGAGATCTTTCCAACAGGTTATCATGCACGTCAAACGGAGATAATATTACCAAGTCACGACCCCGGGAAGTTGGTTGTCCAACTCACCCCAACGGGGCCCATAAACTCTTGGTGTTACATCTCCTCAGGTTAGGGTTTTGGTTGTTTAGGGTTTGTTCTTATTGTTCAATAATAAAAGGGCCCTTGAGCCTCATTGTAAGGCAATTCAAAGGCATGTAGCCACCACATCTCTTCTCAGAAATAAGCTACCATTGCCCTAGCTGGTTTATTTCCTTTTTTGTTTGTAAGCATATTTCAATATTTTACATTAATGAAATGAAGTATTATTTCCACTTCATCTCTGTGTTTATGGTTATCTATGTAATTTGTTGTGTTCTTGTTTAAATCCAAATCAATGTATTATATGAGTATGGCATAAGTTCGGGAATCTAAATTCCTCGTAGTATTTTTAGTCATGAAACTGATAGAAATCCCAAATCCTACTAATTCACTTGGAATTAGGGTATTATTAATATGGTAATTAACTATAGGTATTCATGTATAAATGTGTTTGGTCATGAATACTTCTCGAAGCATCAAGCTAGCTAAATAAAAAATTATTGGATAATTTGAGGGTCCTTCTTTTTTCCTACCTAGCTTACTTAGGAAAATTTCTCTGATAGTTTCTAAATAATCAGGGACATATTTATTTGCTTGAAATAATGGAATCCTTACAAATACGTTTCTTTATTCTCCCATAAAGTAAAAATCAAGTTGAGTAGGGGATTTTCCTAAACTTAAATTCTTCAAATAGGTAGGAAGGTATGCAACCCTCCATGTTAACTTCTTCAAATAGGTAAGAAAGTATGCAACCCTCCATGAATATGGAGAATTGAAAGTTCTTGGAGAAGCAGGTGGTAGTGTTATGAGAGATTTACTAACAAGATGATATTTTGTTAATTTAGAAACTTTATCCTCTTCTTATTCCATAATGGTGGGGGGATTTTTGTCATTGATGACTTTCCTTAATCGTAAATACATACTTGAAAATCCACAAGGGAAATACAATATCTAGGGTAAGCAAGTAATTTAGCATTTTAAGCAAGATAAGTTACTATATTGATTGGGTTAAGTGTGTTCTAAGTAGGAAGTTGAGGGGATTCCTTTTTTTTTACATTTGGAATAGAAATTTTTTTATGCCAATTCTACCTCATCCCATTTTTTCTCGAAGTGAAATTTATCCATTTCTGAACTAAGGGAGTTTAAAATGTGAGTCTTGAATCATCCAACACAATTCCAATTTTGGCATGGGTGATACCTTCTTTGATTAATTTATTAATTCAATCAATAATACATGTAGGACCTTTTCCATGTTTGGAATTTCCTTAAGATCAATGCTCACATAATTCACAAATATCATCATAACTAAGCCAAGAAATATCTTTAGTTCCCATCAAATTTAGGAACGACTACATTCACCCATGTCCATCTTAAAATAATAATCACATAAGGTTTTGGATCTAACTTATTCTATTTTTAATTTTGCAAATTATATTGAAATATCTCAACAAAATATTTTGAAATCTCATCTTATTCTAATTTATTTTGAAGAAATATTATCATAAATCTATAGCTTTAAAGTAGCCCGTGAACCAATGCAGTGTTGGTTCCCTAAGGGTGGTAAGAAGTAATTTAAGCTTCTGAGCATCTAAAGAGTAATCACAACTTCGATAAATCACATCAAACTTGAAGAGAAAAGTGTATAGGTCTTCACTACCTAGGTCATGAAAATTTAGTAGAGTAGAAGGTGGATTATTATTCATTTGACACATTCCCTTGGATTCTTGAATTTGGAATTCCAAAATCATGGGGTATTTTCAATTATAGTATCCTCCTTATTCAACCATGTTATTTAAGGGATTGAAGTTTCAAAAAAAATAACTCCTTATAAATTCCTTGGAATGAATAGACTTTGCAGGAAATTCCAACTCTTACGCAAGATTTTCTTGGAAATCTAAATCCTTGTAGTCATGTATTAGCTTTTCCATAATTATGGTTTGTGTATTTGAAGGTATAAATGCAAAATTAGTCATAGAACTTGCTTCAATATTAGTTGTTATAGGATTGGATTCAACAACTTCCTCCTAAAAAACTATTTGGGATATAGATTTTACTTGAGATTTTCATCCTTTTCTTGATTGTCCTACTAGTGTGTTAGTAATATGAGTGATTCTTAATACACCATGAAGTTGTCCTTTAGAGCCTATAACTTGATTTAAGCATCATATATGATCCATAATTAATAAAGAACACTACATATGAAATATAGTGATAGGGCTTGTCAATAACTTCCCCACAATGATTCCCTTACCATGTGTTTTCCTAAATCAACGAAAAGAGAATTATCTAAACCTTTAACATCTCCCTAGTAATGATGCCAAAAATGATAGGTAAACTAAATTCCCTACTAATGGAAATGGGGGGTTTAGCTTACATGTAAATTTAATAATTCAAATCAAGATTCTATGATTTTAAGAGATCTTGTATATTCTTTGAGTAGAATTTAGGAACTGCCCCAACATATAATTTATATATGTTTTTATTACATTGAAAGGGAGTAAACTCAAACTAGACCTAATTTAAATTAAAAAGTTAACCACACATTTTCATAATGAAACTAAAAGCATTACTCTAATCTACAAGATTATTCTATAAAAATTTCAATCATTGAATGAAAACTAACTATTGATGATAAAATTCAATCTTTAATACTATAACTTTTGAATTTTAAACTTAGATATGGAAGCATTAATATGATTTATATAGTCATAATAAAGTGATATTAGATACAATAATTAACACATATGGCAAAACAAGAATTTCAACTTATATACTCTACATAGCACCTTCACATCTATGTAGTGGGCCTATCCCTACATAGTGAAGTGCTAGATTGAAACCCACGAAAATTTAAACTAACTAAAATTGCAAATAAACAAAATATAGATGTACAAATACCAAAATACATTTGTATCATATCCATCTCTTCTTCCTTTTAGAGTCAAACTTGGTGAATGCCCCTTTTATACTTGCATATAGCTAACAGATTAATGGAGAGAGCATTATGAATGTGCTTGAAAATTTGATATTTTCAAGCTATTGAAAATAATTTAAGAATATAGGGTAGAAAATTAACATATTGGAGTATAGACTAGGAAAATGATAGATCCAGTTTTTTTGCTAATGAATGTTCAATTATAACTAGATAATTATTCTATAGTATATAACACATTTCCAATCATATCATTTTACCTTATTTATCCATCACAAGTCCCTCCATATGGATTAGAACAACTAAATTTAGATGATATGGACTTATGCCAATGGTTTATAGCATGTAGAGTTCATAGCAACAATCCTATAGTAGTAAACTTATGGGATGCAAACCCACAACAACTTTTGTGGCAATGAATTTATGGGATGTGGATGTGGATCCATAACAATAATCTTGTAGAAGTAGATTTATGGCATGCATATCTATAGAAAAAAAAATTATGGGACATAGATCTATAGCATTAGTCCAATAGAAATGATACAACATCTATAACTTACTTGAATATTCAAAATAGAAAAATACAAACTTGCCTTGAGTCTTAATTCCTAAAGTTGATTATCAAAAATAAAATCAAGATAAAAGGAAAAGATGGATTTATGGGAAAAAAGACGAGCAGAAGATGGAAAAAATAGAGGTCATCAATAGTATAATATTTGGTTTGTATAATTATCCATCTAAAAACTAACATGCATTAATTGGTCATTGCTGTCGTGTTGACGCTTCTATAACTAGGAAACTCATTATGTCCTAGCATAAGGAATGCACTTTAACTTCAGTTTTTTAATAACCTCTAGGGAAACTAAATTTTCCATAGTTATTTTATCTATGTTTAAATTATAGTATATAACTTGAACCTTGCATTTTCCTTCTTTGTTTAAGTTCATTAACTATCTTCTTGTCAAGCTTGAGAAACACCATTTTAAACTTAATGTTTTATCCTTGCTCATAATGAATCACAAAAACTTATATCCTAAAATCAATGTTTCATCTATGTGTGTTGTATTCACAATATAATAAGAGGGGGTTGAATCAATATAATGACAATTTTTACTCATTTAAAGCTAATCAAACATCATAAAATATATATCTCATAACTTGAACAATTAACACAAGATATACATGGAAACCCTATGGGGGAAAACCATAAAACTTCTTAGTATGAAATATATTATAGACACCAATCTACAATAGACACCAATCCCCTCTATTTCTTTGTAGACACCAACCTACAGGAGGCACCAATCCCCTCTATTGTTTTGTGGGAACCAGCCTACAAGAGGCATTAAACCCCTCTTCTAATTTGTAGGCACCAACCTACATGAGACACTAATCCCCTCTACTTCTTTGTAGGTGCCAACCTATAGGAGACATCAATCCTCGTTGCTGAAAATATTCGTAGGTATCAACCTATAGGAGACATCAATCCTTGTTGCTACAAATATTCATAGGCACCAACCTACTTCATTGAGTCCACTAGCTTCTTTGCAATGTATGTTAGTTTCTTATGCTTTCACCAAATTTGTGTGTTTCTTCTATCTTCACCAACTTTGTGTGTTTCTTCTATCTTCACCAACTTTGTTGGTTACTTCTATCTTCACCAATTCTACTTGCTAAAGTTCTTCCTTGACCAAGTCTACTTATCCCAAATCTTGTTGCTTTTTTATTTATCCCAAGAATGAATTTGCACAGCATGCCATGTATCCAATCTTTCAAATACAGTTTTGAAATTTATATCACATGTACCTAGATATCTCTTCTCTATCTAATCCAAAACTCACAATCTAAAACATCTCAGAAATAAAGTTATAGAAAAAATGACAAGCTAACATGTTTGAAGCATGTTTCATAAGAATTCAGGAACACTAAATTACTCAGATAAAAAATTTGAGATTGTAATGAAAAAGGATCTAAAATTTCTACCACATGTACCTTGATATCTCTCATCTGTCTCCTCCAAATTTCACATTCTGAAACATCATATAAATAAATTTATAGCAAAAATACCAAGCTGAACTGTTTGGCAACATTCATGAAGCCTAACTTCCTTAAATTATATCTCCAAAGTCCCAAAATTATAGTGAAATAAGGTCTAGAATTTTTACCATATATACACGAATATATTTTATCTGTATCCCCCAAGTTTCACATTCTAAAACATATCAGAACAAAAATTATAGTGAACATGCCAAGCTGGCCTATTTGATGAGCATTCAGGAAGCTAACTTCCTTCAACCATATCTTTGAAATTACAACAAATCAAGGTCTGAAATTTGAAATACAAGTACACGAAAATATTATATTTTGTATCATCAAACTTTCATGTTTTGAAACATCATGTCAAAAAAAAAATTATAGTGAAAACTAAAAGTTAACTTGTTTTATGAGCATTCAGGAAGCCTAAATTTCTTTGACCATATCTCCAAAATTTCAATGAATCAAGATCTAGAATTCGAACAATATGTACATGAAGTTCTTCTATCTATATCTGCCAAGGTCCACATTTGGAAACATCCATGAAGAAAAGTTATAGTGAAAAATTCCAAGATGACTCGTTCACCCAATAAATCACATTTTTCTTCCACCTTTCGACTCCAAGAAATACCCCAAAAATTATTCCTCAAATCCTCTTGCAACTCTAGAACTATTCTTTGACGGATTGGTGTTAAAATGAACTCATATTCTCTTTATTTATAGTGTCTATACATTCACTTATGGAGTTAAATTATAAAACTGGTTGGGTCGGTCTGCTTGTACTTTGGTTGGGTTATCCTAACGAAATATTTTATATCTCCTCATTTGCATGGAATTAGAGGGAGTTCCATATACCATTGGAAAGGTCTCAAAATAACATTTTCCACCATACTTCCTTTGCTCCCATTTGAGCTAGGTGATTGGAGTAAAAGTGACTTCTATCCAAATGGGGCATCAAAAGTCCAAAATAATATTCCCAACAATCTTCATTTTCCAATACTTATCTTGGACATAATTAGCATGCCCCTATATTTGACATCAATGATAACAATATTTCAAACAAAGAAATTCACTTTAACTTCAAATTTTCAATAGCCTCTAGGGAAACTAATTTTCCATACATTTTTTTAATCTATGATTAAATTATAACATATACCTTGAATATTGCATTTTCCTTCTTTGTTTAAGTTTTTTAATTATCTTCTTTTTAAGCTTGAGAAAAATTATTCTAAACATAACATTTTTCCTCGTTCATAATGAATCACAAAAATATTATATCTTAAAATCAATGTTTCATCTACGTATGTGATATAAACCTTGGATTGTTTCCTTTTACATAATTGTGATTTTTGAGACATTCTAATGTCTTGTGTCCTAATCCACATTTGTAACAAATGTTGGCTTATTTCGATTCTCAACCCCCTCTAAAACCTATACCTCTACCAAGGTTTTACTTGCTATAACATTTTGGTTCTTGGTCACAACATTGTCTTTAGTATCATTTGTTTTTCCTCTTGTAACATTCATTTTTCATATACCTCTAGATCCCTTCCATTGAATTTTTATATTGTCTTCTATTCAAATTTTCCTCCACCTCCAAAGTAATTTGATAAGCTCCATCTATTTCATGAAAATGATCGGTATTCATCTCATCCTAGATATGGAACTTCAACCCATTAATGTACCTTGATACCCTTTGATACTCTATATCTTTAAGTCTAAATATAAGTGATAAGTCAAAGAATTCTTTGGTATATCCTTGAAGAAATGCCTCTTCTATTTGAAATTTTGTTCATGTGTACAAAAACTTTGCTATTAATCAATAGGTAATAATTTATCCTTAATCTTACTCACTATTTTCATCTAACTCTTCATCTTCTCTTGTTGTCTTTTGAGTATGTCTTTTTTCATTGTCCTCGACCAAAGTTCTTAGTTTGAGGGAAAAAACCCCTATTAGAGTCTTCAACATTCATTCAAATGCCTCTTGAAATCTTATAACTAGTCAATGAGAGCCATAACTTTTAAATTACCACCAGAACAAGAAGTTTTCAATCTAGAATTACCTCTTTCCTTCAACAACTTGACCAATTTCATCGTTGGGTCTCTATGTTTAATGTTCTCCTCTTTATCTATCCTGGTTTCAAAATTTGAGTCATTTTTGGCATCTCCAAACCTTTGATTCTCCTCCTCAAATCATCCAATCATTGGTTCCTCATGCTTACTTGATCGCTCCTCTTCATGGTACCATCCTTATAGTTTATCTCTTACTCCGTAACCTTACTACAATTCTCAAGCCTTCTTTCATGGAAATGTCTCCCACAAGCTCCACTTCTAACAATTGCACTTGTTGAAACATTCTTCTCTCAGCTCTAAATGCAGCCATAACTTCACATCAAAATAAATCTAACTAGGAAGAAACTTACAAGAAAAAATAATTATGTAAGGCTAGGAAATGTAGAATCAAATGACAACTACTATAGATCCGAGCTTGTAGTCTTAGAGTGCTACAATGATAGAAGTTGCACAAACGCATGTGATTAGTGAAATTTGTAGAACATATGGTAGTGAAAAACCACTAAAACTTGTAAGAAAACACAAAACAATAGAGGAGAATGAACATATATCAAGCTTTATTCAAATATTAGGGAGAATATTAGATATTACATCTTGATGTAGAGATCTCTCTCAAACGTGTAGAATGCAATCTAAGAATTCTCTAGTTTCAATTATGTCTCCAACTCCTCAAAGTTAAGTTGTACGTAGATCATATATCTTCTCTCTCTAGAAATCTCAAGATTCAATCCCATTTTCTTACAAAATTAAACTATTTATAAAATCGCTCATATCCTTCATTCTCTGACAGAAGATCAAGCATCCTTCCTCGGTGATTATCCTTCTATAGTGTCGCCCCTTAATATTTGCTTCTACAACACATTAGAAAGACGCCCCTTAATATTTGCTTCTACAACACATTAGAAATTTTCATCTTCATTGTTAATAATTTCATCTTTTGGTTCTACCATATTGTCTTGGAATCTCATAACTATGAAAAGAAATTATTTCACCCAATATGTAGTACAAGCTTCCATTACCCACATCTCAATTCCATGGCCATGAATTTTTATTCCTAGCGATGACTTTTTATTCCATGTATTTCTTAGCACAATTCCACATCACACTAGGTTGACTTAGGCTATAGACTTCAATAGCTATGGTATTTAGTCTTTCTCAACAACTCAACCACTAACCTCCTTATTTACACGCAGCAAGCAAACTATCTCAGACATTTAATAAAAGGGCAAAATAAAATATTTTATTGTTAGGTGATGTCAATTGCTTAAAACCACATCAATAGTCTTTTTCCCGTCCTTTAAATCAGTGATGTTAGCGTGTGTGTAGTCAAAAAAACAACACTAAGTTTAAGTGCATAAGTTGTACTTGTATTCATCCCTCAATCTTGTGCTAGAAATATTCTAAATTTGTGCCAAAACAAACTTATACACGTGAAATTTTTTAATGGAATGTGAGGTTGTCTTGTAGAACTCACATAATTACCAATCTACTTCTACAACTTCCACTTGAAATTATTTTGCAACCTCCTTTAGGACGGAAAAATAATTAGTTGTATAGTGCAATTTTATTCTAATTATGTTCATAGTTGTCCTTTGGTGCATAATGTTACTTGTGATAAATTTTATCTATGTCTATTACATTGGTCAGTATGCGGACTTTTGCTTTGGTTTTCCCAAGGAACTCATCAATATTGTTTAGAGTAAAACCATGCATGTCACTAAGAGATTTTTTGGTACAATCTGAACCTGATTTGGATATATTGATGAAAGCCACTCTTTTCCTATATAGTTACATGAAATATAAGCTCGTTGGACTCAATTGTGTATTCGTAGATAAATTGACCACATCGGCACAACAATTGCATCATATATTCTAATCTTCATAATACTTCAACAAATAACGTGTTTTTACGAATGTTCTCCACAAAATTTCTTCAAGTTGTGATTGGCTCACCTTGGTTTATGCATGGGAGTCTCATTGTGCAGATGTGTTAAAGGGCATCCTCATGACTACAAATCCAATTTTGTTTATATAATTGAATATGTTAACTTCAACATATGGTTAAAATGCATAAAACCCACTTTTCAAATTCATTCACATTAACCGTTCCTTCAAACATAAGAATAAGTTTACATGTACCTTAAAAGGATTATGGCATCCAAAGGGTATTGATCCAAGCTATACAAAAGCGATAAGAACTTTATGAAACGTGAATTTGGATAATAGCTATACAAACTAATTAAACATATCTTATATTTCATTTGAATTTCATGTTCTATTTAATAAAAACATTATTTTCTAAATTAATATCATGATTGATGTTAAGATTTCCTACCAAATCATTATGTTTATAAAAGGAGATTGAATGAGGAGTTAGGTACAACCTATTCTCCTTAAACTCAAACCATTTCCACATAAACATAAACCATGAGAAACACACTAACCATTGGTTGTTGTGTGGAGTTGCTTGAAATTGTTTAAGATCTAAATATAAAACCATAAAAAGATTTAAGGCCCTTAAAGGATGGTTTTCTATTAAAATATGCATTAAACCTAAAGGATTTAAGGCCCTTAAAGGATGGTTTTCTACTAAAATATACATCAAACCATAAATAGATTTAAAGAACAATTAAGCGTAGGATAATAATGTGAAATTGTTAAAGCTCAACAAATATGAAAGTGCAAAAAGATATAATGTTTAACAATATTAAAACTTTATTTTTTACTCTCATTGGAATGTGGCCAACTAAGAGGGACTTGAATGATGGATTCAACAACACTTGTAGCCCAAAGGGGAGGTAGACTTGAGATTACGCCCAAAGGGTTCTTCACTGTCATCTTCTCTAAATTAGAGGACAAAGAACGTATCTTTGAAGGGGGTCATGTTTTTACAATAATTTTGGACTATATAGTCATCAATGGGAAGCATGCTTTAACCAGAACAAGGAGGAATTCATTGTTTCCCTGGTTTAGGTAAGCCTATATTCCCTTCACATAGATTTATGGATACCTGAAATACTGGAGGGCATTGGACAGGCACTGGGAAATTTGTCGAAGTTTCAAAGGTAACGCGGCGAGATAGAAATATGTCCTTTATGCACCTACGTGTCTATATGAACATATCCCAACCATTACCAAAATCCATAGAGTTTGATTACCAAGGTGAAATATGGACTCCAACATTGGACTATGAACATGTTCCATTTCGATGTCGGTTATGTCATCAACATGGTATTCTCATTAGGGAGTGTCCCCAATGAAGAAAGGACTAAGAAGTGAGCATTCTTCTAGGAAACAACAAGTTTACAAAGGTCTCTACGAGGAGACGCAATCAAAAGAACCAAAATCCTCCAAATGCTATGCCAGTGGAAGATAAGAAACCATTCTCTGTCCTGGAAGCAATGGAAGAAGATGAAAATAAGATAGATGATATTAACATGATAGACAATTCGGGTGAGGCTTTAGTAGAAAAACAAGCCCAGAAATGAAAACTGGAGGAATATAATCCTTTTTTTGGCTTGTCGGGTTTTAATGAAGTAGTTCCTTTACTTACTCAAGAATATCAGGCTCTCTCTAAAGAAGAATTGCATCTAGTAGGTTTGGTTAATGATTGGGCATCGTAAGACCTCACAGAACTGAATAAAGAACAACATGAACAATATGGGAATGCATATCTCTCTTGAAAAACTAAAACTACACAATCCCATCAATATGTTTTGGGACAAGTCTTGCTGGAAAAGGGAACATATGTGTTATTTAAATATCTACCCAAGTATGTTAAAACAAAGGCAAGAAAAATCGCAAGGAGATAGTGCCACCCATTGAACAAGGCCTAGCTCATCTTGGTCAGGTAACAACCTTACCAAATGTTCCAATCAAACCTATTAACTTCTCTCAATGAAATTTCTATCATGGAACATTCAAGGGATGAATAGAAAATGGAAGAAAAGATATCTTGGGGAAATAATCTGTAAGGAGAACCAACGATTGTGATTTTGTAGGAAACCAAAATGATGAATGATAGGTTGAAAATCATTGCATCATATTGTTTGACAGGGTGTCAATCCATGACGATAGAAACAAAAGGAAATGTTGGGGGTCTAGCAATTTGGTGGAACCCTTATAAAGTCCAATTCCAAAATTGTTTGGCACCTCCAACTCTCTTACAAGTCGATTTTTTTATAATGGCATCAAGGAGTACGTATATCTCACAGTAGTCTATGGTGCATCCTCTGGGGGAGGAGAAACTTAACTTCCTACAACAACTTGTGAATATTAGAGACTTAGTAGAGGATTCACGGTGGATTGTTAATGGAGATTTTAATATAATCAGGTCACTACAAGAGAAAAAGGGAGGAGAGTGATGACTAGATCAAACATCAATAGCTTTTGATTCTTGTATGCAATAGATGAAGCTCGTAGATATACCTACAATCAATGGTTTATTCATTTGGAATAATAGACGAGGAGGTTCTCATCAGATAGCACGTTGGCTCGATAGATTTATTTTATCTGAAGGAATCATTCAAAAGGATATTTTTCTTTGAAGTCTCTATCTTTCCTTGCATGGGGTCAGATCATCAGTCACTCAGGTTAGAAATTGATCTAAAATAATGTCCCCATAACCGACCTTTCTACTTTGAACAGTTCTGGTTTCAAGATGCTCAATTTGTAGATCTTCTAAATAAATCGTGGATGGAGTTAAATATAAAAGGCACACCCAAAATGTACATTTTCCAACTTAAGTTGAAGGCCTTAAAGAGTAAAATTAAACAATGGAATAAGCAAGTCTTTGGTAACGTTTTGGTGGATAAGATACTTTTGGAACAGAAAATGGCAGAAACCCAATAGAGAATAATTCTTGAAGGATGATCCCAGGAACTGGTAGAAGAAGAGGGGATCATACTAGTCAAATTGGAACAAAGCTGCAAATAGGAGGAGGAGATGTGGAGGCAGAAATCAAGGATTCAATGGTTGAAAGAAGGAGAATGAAATACAAAATTATTTCACAACTCTATGATACAGTGGCGACATGTCAATAGAATTTACATTATTATATCCGAAGATGGAGACAAAAAGTTACAACACCAGTACATTGAGTGGTAATTGATAGCCTACGATAAGGATTTTCTCATCGAGGACTCTTACCAATGGAAATAGGCTATCAATGTTGTAATTCAAGACATCCCTAGGTTAGTAACTAATGATCATAGTATAGCCTTGATGATACCAAACTCATTTCAAGAGGTGGATATGGTAATTATGAGCATGCCGAAGAACAAGGCACCAAGCCCTAATGGATATACATCATACTTCTTTCAAACTTGTTGGAGTTTCCTTGGTATGGAAATCCATGAATTAGTTGAAGAATTGTTTCAAACTAGGAATTTACATCCTGGTCTTAATGCTCCTTATTTTACCTTGGTCCCAAAAATTGGTCATTCAAAGAGTCCTAATGGTTTTCGCCCTATTTCAATTTGTAATGTTATTTACAAAATCATTTCATCTCTCATAGTCAACAGACTAAAGCCCATCCTTCCAACCCTTATTTCACCTACCCAAACTAGATTTTTGAAGGTCATTAGATTGTCGATGGTATTATTGCAACACAAGAAATCATTCACTCCCTCAGAATGATAAAGAGGCTAGTTTTGCTTATTAAACTTGATTTGTCTAAGGAATATGATCGCATTAGTTGGAATTTCTTGTTCCAGGTACTCAGTGCTTATGAATTTTCTTACCAATGGATATGGTGGGTATCCTCCTTAGTCTCCACAGCCTCTTTCTCAATTCTTATTAATGAATCTCCCTTTAATAACTTTTTGTCCTCTAGAGGACTAAGACAAGGAGATTCCTTATCTCATTTATTGTTCATTTTAGCAATGGAGGCCTTGGAATAATTATTCAAACATCTTATTCTTTGTGGCATCTTCATGAGCTGAGATTATATGGAATTGATTTTCCTATCTCACATCAATAATATGTTGATGATGTCGTTCTATATGTGTTTCCCACAATGAAAGAGGGACGTGAAATCCTGAAAATCCTACAACTCTTCATGGAAGCATCCGATACATTGATCAACAGAGAGAAGACAAACATATTCTTTTTTAACTACCCAAATCTCTTACAGACACAGTTAATCTGAGTGTTGGGCTTTTAAAAAGGACGTATTCCTTCCAAGTACTTGGGAGTACCACTAGTCAACCATACAAACAAATTTTCTTCCTGGGAAGACATCTTATAGAGAACTCGATGAAGGATAACTAATTGGAATGTCATGTCACTCAATCTCCGAGGTCGCCTGACACTGTTGAAAGTAGTATTACAAGCCATACCAAATTATCAACTAGCAGTTATGTTGATACTAGTTGTAGTAGCCACTTGATTTAGATCTCTATGGGAAGACTTATTCTGGAAGGACACTGCCAAAGAACACAAGTGGGCGTCGGTTGGTTGGGATGCTTTAGTTGTAACAAAGCGTGTGGGAGGTTTGGGACTAAGAGATCCCCATTTGATCAATCGGTCGTATGCTATGAAATTATGGTGTCTTTGGGTTTAGGGAGGATCACAACTTTGGAAACAAATCTAGAAAATAAAGTACATGTATCTTCCATATTAGGAGGAGAGACTCAGATTTAATGGATCCATTAAGGGATCACCTATATAGAAATGGGCTATTAAAGGCAGAGACCTCATTCATTGACATGCATTTTGGGATATCAGAGATGGGAAAACAATGGCATTTTAGGAATACTCTTGGAAACAGTACATGTGCTTAGACTAGCTTCAACACTTGTAACCAATACAAAACCTCTCCAAAAGTCTCGAGGCATACTCATTAATATATTTCTGGAAACCATGTACAAAGAATCAAGAATGGAGAGTGTAGAAGGACAGAGAAGATTGGTCCAGTAATAATGAAAATTATCCCTGGAAAGAGTTTCAAGAATTATTAGATAATAGACCTATCAAGGTTTCACAACAATGGGATGTTCTAAGATGGGGCCACCAATCAACCAAAAAATTATGTTAAAAAAATCCTATCAAATACTAGTGGATTTCCATGTAGATAACAATACAAAATTGTGGAGGAAACTATGGGATTGTAAGAGCTAGCTAAAACGACTTATTTTCTTATGGTTGTTGGCACATGGAAGAAACCTTACATGAGACCGCTTAAGGGAAAAAGGCTATGAAGTATTGTTGATCTATTTATTATGTTCTCAAGTCAAGGAGACATCACAACATATTTTCTTGACTTACACCTTTGCATGTAATGTTTGGGATATTCTATGGAGGACATTTTGATGTCCCGTGCCTCATTATTACACAATCTGAGAACCAGTAATGCAATGTTTAGACAATAAGTTTAATAATCCCATAGCATCCCAAGCTTGGAGACTCGCCTGTGTCTTTGTCCTATGGAACCTATAAGGACCTGCAGTCCTTGAACGGTTCCACCCGAAGTGCGACCGCGACCGAATAAAGAGCGCGTGGTTAGAGGCTTGAATGAACAGCGTTCCGGCTTGATGTGCGAGCTCGACTTAGGTGTGCGAAAGTGTTATGTCATAATGCGAAGTGCTTAGAGGAGGGCGAGCTGGATTTATATGGCGTGGGGAGCGGTTGGCTCAACCCATGGGCCGACCAACAAACATGACAGGGCGACCGATGGTTGAAAGCGTTTGGAGGATGGCCAACTCACATTTGCGATGAAGTTTGAGGGCATGGGCAGGTCGGTTGGGTAGTTGCGACCTCGCCCTACGCTCATATATATTGGAGGTGCGTGGATGGCATTTGGATCCATCGCTCATCGCTCAACATAAAGGAACTTCGCTCATGTGAAAAAGAAGGCGCAGAACTAAGGATGGATGCAGCAAGAGGTGAAGGCGCAGTTTGGTAATGCACCCATTCTTGGGCAAGGCCGCACGAAGTTAAGTGTCGTCTCTTGGTTTGGGTGAAGGGCGCGGGTAGAGCAGTGCCCACCGGTTGGAGAAAGGGGTGCACGGTTGTGTGGCGCCCGGGTTGTGCGAAGCAGCGCCCGACAGTGAACGCTCAGTTTGTGTGACGACTTGGCTCGGGTTCTTGGGTGACTCGGGTGAGCGCCCGCCCATCGTGCAAGTGTGCACGGTGTGACTTTCGGTGAAGTGTTGAGATTGTGAATGGAGGAGTGTCTCATGTAGAGGCGCCCATGTGTGGCGACTTGGAGGCACGCCTAAGTTGGACAAACAACACGATCGTGTGACAAGGTGAACGAAGGGTTGGTGAGTCGTGTGTCAACCATGCGGAGGTGCAAACAAGCTAGGCAACCGAGTTTTGCTGAAGATTGTAAATTTGGCTAAGTATGAAACTTGGGGTTTCCAAGTATACTTGTAAATTTTGTAACTTGTAAAAGAGTGTATAATATATTATCGGGCAGACTCACTGTTCAGGGAGTTGCCCCTCCCTTTATACTGTGCAATTATGTTCTTCATGTATAATTGCTGATGTTAATGAATGTGTATGGGTGTTCATTGGTATAAAGGAAACATTAATAATACTTGGTTGAGAAACACAAACTAAGTAGGAATAAGTGGTTAGGCATAGTCCACGAACATAAGTATTGGTGAAAAGAAAGTGTTTGGTGGTGCCGCACCTCGCCTAGCACAGTTGGAAGACTACCGCGGGCTTGGGGGCGTGATAGTTGGTATCAGAGCAGGGTTGCTCATGACAAAGTGCAGGTTTGAATGCACTTGACAGTTGGTGACAGTGAAGCAGGTACTTGCAGGTGAAGGAATTTGTTTTCACATACAAGTGGAACAAGAGCTGGTTCAGGTTGCAGGCATCTTGGTGAAGCTGTTGGATGGTCGAAACTAGATTGCAAAGAAGAAGGAAGTTGTTAGCAATGGCAGCTGAATCTCAGGTTGGGTCTAGTCACGGTGCGAAAGATACTACTCTTGGGTTCATTGAAAAAGTGTTGGAGAAGATGGAGGACATGGAAGCCTTCTGGACTAAGAAGATAGAATTGATCGAGAGAGATCAAGAGGCCAATTCGAAGATAAGGGAAGAGCTTGAGGAACTCCAAACTCAACACGAGTACACTGATCTTATGTGTACACAACTTGAAGTAAGGGTTAAGGAGGTTGAATAGGCAAGAGACCGAGGTCTCGCAGAGATCGTGGACTTGCAGAAATCTCTTGACGAAGCTAGAGATGAGATCACGGTGTTGAAGAAGGCCATGAGGAATAACTCAGGTGGAGGAGTGCCTCATGTGAAAGTCAAGGAACTGGAATCTTACGATGGTACAAGGAGTGTAAAGACTCTTGGCAACTTTCTATGGGACATGGAGCAATACTTGGAATGATTGGGTCTATCTGATGATGAGACGAAAGTCAAGGTAGTTGCTCAGTTCTTGATAAAGGATGCTAAGATGTGGTGGCGAAGGAGGATGGATCAGGTTGCCAATGGCAGTGTTGGTGACATTAATTCATGGGATGAGATGAAGAAAGCTTTTCAGACCCATTTCAGTCCTCAGGATGAAACATGGGAAGAGAGGATGAAGATAAAGTTCATAAAGCAGACAGGGAACCTTCAGACATATCAACGGGAGTTTGCAAGTGCAGTTTTGGAACTTCCTGACATGGCGGAGAGGGACAAGGTGTTCAATTTCATTATAGGGTTGAAGCCTTGGGCACGCAATGAAGTGAAGAGACAAAGGATTAGAACACTTGAAGAAGCTTTTGTTGTTGTGGACAAGTTGGTGGAGCATTATGATGAGACTTCTGATGATAGGAAGAAGAAGTTTGGCAAGCCGAAAGAGAAGAAGAAAGAGGATGCTTCGAAGCCGGATGACAAGTCGAAGACGAAGAAAGCCTTGAAGTGTTGGATATGTGCTGAACCACATACAGCGAAGAATTGCCCTTCTAGACCAAAAGTGGCTATGATTGCACAATCTAATGCGAAGAATGAAGAAGCTTCTGTGGGGATAATGTAGATACTTGGTGCTACTGCTGCTACAGAGGTGATCCCTTGGAGGGATCCCGAGAGGAACAAGTTGGAGTATATTCGGATGAAGGTTGGAGATGTTGATATACTCACTATGGTGGATAGTGGGGCCTCTCACAACTTCATGGGAGAAGATATTGTGAGAAGAATTGGACTGGAATTTGTACCAGCGAAGGCACAGATGAAGACAGTCAATTCTCCTCCTGAGTGTGTTCTTGGTGTAGCTGAAAAGGTGGACACAACACTTGGTGAGTGGACAGGGAAGGTCGACTTCACTATAGTGCGGATAGATGACTACGAAGCTGTGCTGGGAATGGAATTCTTGAAACAATTCGATGCTATGATTGTTCCACATTTGAAGAGGCTGTACATTTACGATGGAAGGGAGGATGTACCAATTGGTGTACCAACATTGGAGTGACAAAGCCTGATTGTAAGTTGGCAGTAATGCAAATGGAGGATGAGAAGCGGATGGAAAATATGAGTAAGCGGTTGTCTATGGTTGAGACAAAGCTTACCGAGCAGTCATTGGGCATCAGGACTCTTTCATATAGTATCTTGGATTTGTCAAGAAGGCTAGAAGTAGTCGAGGATGATGATGATGATGATGAGGCATATGTGAGACCGAATGTCTGAGAGGAGGATCGGGTCACTTATCTACAGAGGATGGAAATAGAGGATCCTGACAGATGGATTGAGTTGATTAGTGAGGGTGAGCCTTCAGGCTCTACTCCCTCCACATCTTCTTAGATGGGAAAGAAGGTGGGGCTCATTGTTAGCTGCTCGTGGCAATGAGTCCTTAAAACAGGCTGAGCAGGTATGGCAGATGATGTATGGATGGCTGGCATCAAGCATCATGACATGTTGTAGATGGGATGGAGTTTCCATGGACCTGAGCATGGTGAGATTCTTGGTGAGTCCAGGGTGTGGTAGAATCCGAGATAGATTGGTGAAGGCATAAGGATGTTCACTCTCATGGCTTGAGCGTGACAGTTGGATTAGCTACCAAACTAGTTCAAACATGGGGTCCGGAAGTGCACGGAGAGATGTTGGCATCAGGCAGACGAGGAGGACAGTTCACAGGATGAGGACAACACATGGTGGAGATGGGAGTTCTGCATATGTTGCGGGGATGTTTGCAGTATGTGGAAGAGTTGACATCATTGATCAAGGATGAGACATATATTGATGTTGATCTTGGTGGATGGCTACCAGGATGATATGTTGTCGAGGAAGACAACGACTTCAGGTGGAGGAGGATGTAAGGACCTGCAATCCTTGAACGGTTCCGCCCGAAGTGCGATCGCGACTAAACGAAGAGCACACGGTTGGAGGCTTGAACGAACAACGTTCCGGCTTGATGTGCGAGCTCGACTTAGGCGTGCAAAAGTGTTATGTCATAATGCGAAGTGCGTAGAGGAGGGTGAGCTGGATTTATATGGCGTGGGTAGTGGTTGGCTCAACCCACGAGCTGACCAACAAACATGACAGGCCGACCGATGGTTGAAAGTGTTTGGAGGATGGCCGACTCACATTTGTGATGAAGTTTGAGGGCGTGGGCAGGTCGGCTAGGTAGCTGCGACCTCGCCCTATGCTCATATATATTGGAGGTGCGTGGATGGCATTTGGATCCATCGCTCATCGCTCAACACAAAGGAACTTCACTCATGTGAAAAAGAAGGTGCAGAACTAAGGGTGGATGCAGCAAGAGGTGAAGGCACAGTTTGGTAATGCGCCCATTCTTGGGCAAGGCCACACGAAGTTAAGTGTCGTCTCTTGGTTTGGGTGAAGGGCACGGGTAGAGGAGCGCCCGCCAGTTGGAGAAAGGGATGCACGGGTGTGTGGCGCCCGGGTTGTGCAAAGGAGCGCCCGACAGTGAACACTCGATTTGTGCAACGACTTGGCACGGGTTCTTGGGTGACTCGGGTGAGCGCCCGCGCATCGTGCAAGTGTGCACGGTGTGACTTTCGGTGAAGTGTTGAGATTGTGAACGGAGGAGTGTCTTGTGTAGAGGCGCCCATGTGTGGTGACTTGGAGGCGCGCCCAAGTTGGAAAAACAACACGATCGTACGACAAGGTGAACGAAGGGTTGGTGAGTTGTGAGGCGACCGTGCGGAGGTGCCGACGAGCTAGGCAACCGAGTTTTGCCGAAGATTGTAAATTTGGCTAAGTATGAAACTTGGGGTTTCCAAGTATACTTGTAAAGCATGTAACTTGTAAAAGAATGTATAATATATTATCGAGCAGACTCACTGTTCAGGGAGTTGCCCCTCCGTTTATACTATGCAATTGTGTTCTTCATGTATAATTGTTGATGTTAATGAATGTGTATGGGTGTTCATTGGTATAAAGGAAACATTAATAATACTTGGTTGAGAAACACAAACTAAGTAGGAATAAGTGGTTAGGCGTAGTCCACGAACATAAGTATTGGTGAAAAGAAAGTGTTCAGTGGTGCCGCACCTCGCCTAGCACGGTTGGAAGACTACCGTGGACTTGGGGGTGTGGCAGAACCTCTCGAAAGAACGGAACCTTAGGATATTTCAAACAAACAAAAGGAATGTTGCTAGTTTACAAGATATAACAATTAATAAACACATGAGACACTAGCAACATCTTCCTTTGCAACAAGAATAATGCTCAAATATAGGCATGGAGGAGTCTATTTTTAAAAATATGGATCTACAAACAATTATGTTTAACCCTACTCCCATCAAGTTGCTCAGTTTGATGCATAACGATATCAATTTGTTCTCACTGGAACCTCTAGAACACTTCAAAATACTGAGTTTCGATGGGGCTTTGAAGGGTAATCTAGGACCACCGAGATACAGAGGCATCTTTTGAGACGAGTCATCAACCTCTGCACATTTATGATTCTTATTGTGGTACCTCAACAGACAACATAACAAAATTTCTTGGCCTGGAGAAAGGGTTGAAAATAATGATTCATGAGGGATATAAGTTTCTACAGGTACATGGTGATTCCCATATTGCCATACACTGCGTCTAAAAATTGTTACATGGTCAATCGGAGGAACAAGTATGCTATAAATGGAGACTCAATGAGGTAATCAAGGCTATTAAAAACTTGTTTTCTTCCTTTCAATTCATTATCCCACATCACACAAAGAGGGAAGGTAATTAGGTGGCGATTTACTAGCTGAATACAGCAGTTGCACACAAGGGCTACAATATGATAAACCATGGTCAGATGGAGTGTCGGTTGAGGTTATATCTCAATTCCGTAAGTGGATTCAATATGACAGGGGGCACGCAACTAGCCACATCTTTGTTGATAATTGGAGTATCAGGTGGCAAAAGTTGGGGCCCTTCCCCGATGGGGGTGCATTTATGGCTGGGAAGGAAGCCAACTCACATGATTGACATGTGTGAGTGGATAGTGGGTGGTCGAGAGGTTAACTTCAAAGGCTGAGAAAACGTCGCCACCTATCCGGAGTGGGTGTACGTGTGGCCTCCCCATCGTATACATTATCAACCCTTATGTTTTTTGTCATATCACTTTAAAGAGAGGCAGGTGGAGGGAAGTGAATTCTCATCCGTCATTCCTCTGGTATATGGTTTTTGGTAGTTGATTTTGATAATGGAGGTATCTCAGAGAAGTGCACACATGTTCCGAGTCTTTAATATGGACGTTAACATGTGTTCCCAAACACCCACTTGTCTCTCTTATGTGATTTCTCATTCAGATACTAGTTTTGGTCTATTATAATCGCCGATTAGGAGGTTTCTTTATAAATGTTGGGTTATTACTACAGGGTGGTGGATCTTCTGGATCATGTTTGCAGACAAACACCAACTTCTCACTACACCCAACTACAACCTAGGTTTGTTGTTGCTCTACGAACAAGAGATAAGTTTGTTAACCTATTCGTATTCATCCTAGTATCCTTTCTTGGCTCATATCATTTCCTATCTTGTGTTTCTTGGGTTTGGCACGGTGACCGTTTATTGTAAGTGCCCATCATTTTTGTTTTATTTGTCCACAATAAATCGACAACTCCTTCCTTCAAACTGGTCATTGTATTGCCTTCTACATCCTCTCAAATCCCTGACTCTACAAGAATCTCATTCAGTTTCCCAATCCTTTTTTGCAATGTGTGGTATCCAGGAATGTTTTCACAATGGTTTTGATAACTTCTTAGTTACACAAATCCATAGGTCAACATACAGTTCTCTTACCTGTTGTGTCTTGTCCACAAATTGTCAAGTTAAGGTGTTTGGCCTAGGGTATATATGGTTGCTTATTCACTACTTCCTTTACTACGTCTCCATACAACTCTCTTCTCATAGTCTTTCCAGTGTCTACATTGTTTGGTTATTTCCCTTACCATACTGTCGTAATTGGGGTTGGGCGGTACTTACATTCTCTAGGTATGTTTATTCCACTACTTACTTTGTGTTTTTCCCAACCTTGAAAAGTCCGCTTAGGACAACTGTTCTTATGGCACCTTGGCTCTGCTAACCTAATCATAGGAGAGGTGGGGCAAGTGCTTCTTCTTCACGACGTCGACATCCTTTTGGCTGGCATTCTGTGGCATACCATTTCGATATTGTCCCTCCCAAAGTTAGAAACAAGATTCTTCACCTAGAAGCCAAGGAAATTGGTGATGAGGCTTACTATTTAGATTATGAAATTATTGGTTCCACTTTTAGATAGACTCTGAATACAGGAAAATTCCACAAAAGGAGACTACACTTTCTTGATTTAGTGGCTCTACACCGACAATTGGAGACTTTGCTTCACATGGTCATATGTGACAAGCACGTTGATCATTATCATTTATTTGGAGGACATGAGGAGATCAAAAGGACCCTCCAAGACATAGGGTACAACTTGGATGACTTAGTCTCCAGGATGAACTGGGATGAATGCTTCTTGGTTTCTAACTCAGATTCTGGCTCTCGCTTGCAGCCTTGCACTCCAACTGTCATCAACGCACCACATAAGAAATACCTCAAGGCAACTCTAATGCAATCTCTCCACTTATTGTCTTAGACTAGTAGTTATGCACGGTACTTGGTTTCTTTTGGTCTATTGTTTGCTTATTTCTATTATGCATTCATGGTGACTTCTATGGCGTATTAAACTATATGTGCACGTGGTTTTCTTTTGTCAAGCCCAACATATCCATTGTTGGGAACTCTCAATGGGCTAATTAATTTGTATGTTATTAAGCATGTCTTCCTTCTTTTTGGCTAAACATGGAACAATGGGAGCAAGTTATGGTCAGTCTATTAATTTACAAGTTCCCACGCAGTTTTTTGAAACATGATTACTATCAATATAACATCAATTTTCTCATAATATAAATATTTTCATCTAACCTACAAAGAAAAACAATATTAAAACTTAATAAATAAAAAATTATCATCTTAAAAAAACAAAACAAACAAACCAAACAAAAACAATTTTAAAACTTAGTAAATAAGAAAATTATTAAAATATATAATAATTATACATTTTTATTTATTTTTAGGCAAATTTGCTTTACACAGTTCAATAAAATTTAACCGGAGAACCTAAAAACTAAAGATATACTCTGCTTGACCCAACCGAACAAAGCGTAAAGATTAAATTAAATTCTTTGTCCAAAAATGACGACAAGAAAGGGCGATATTTTGGTCTTAAAAGAGGAGATACTGGAACCGTGTTAAAATATCTATTTGGAAAAATTAGTGAATTAAATCGCACTATAAATATATCTCATTTGGGGGTAAAATTGCCATGCTTCTCTTCCTTTTCCACTTCTACAGAGGAGGCTCATGACGACGAATTCGAGCAAAGAAGATGAACAGAACCGCCAAAAATTGCAGGCCATGGTGCGCTCCACTAGAGCACTTCATCTATTGCTGTCATTGCAGTCCTTGTCTTCAGGTATGCAGAGATTTTGCTAACCTAACAATCATTCTTTACCGTCCATTTCTTTATTCGGTTTCTTCTCATCTCAAGCAATTGCAGGAAAGAACCTAAAGTCCAAGAACAAGGTTTCTGCATATGGTGACGAGTCTCTAATGTCTTCGGAGGTACAGATAATAGAATAAAGCACGGCCTGTTGTTTTAGATATAAATGAATTCCATTGATTGCGCTTACCGTTTGTGTCTGATTCGGTTGGAGATAATCTGATTGGATTTTCGCATTGAACCACAGAAATATGAACGGCTCATAGGAGCAATAAGGATACTAGAAGACGATCTTCGAGCAGAGCGCTGCAAGCTTAGCCGTCTCAACACCTACAATGCGTGTGCCGATATCGCCCGGCTTTGTTTATTCATAGCTGGAATCTGTGCATTACTGGTTTTTCTTTCTTAATTTGGCTCTTCCCTTCATTCTGTCACAATAACAGACGTCAATTGGCCATTTTCACCCAAAATTGTGGGTATACTGTATTTTTCCCAAGAACACAATGAAAAATGCGCAAAGTTTCTGATTAGAAAGGTATTTTCATTGTTTTGACAGTTTACAGTGCCGGACTTCTTGGGGTTTGGTTAGTGGTGTAATACAAAATTAACTTGTTCTTTTTAAAATGTGTTAATTTATGGATTTGGACACTTAAAAATCTCTTGAAATTTGAGGGTTATAATTTAGATTTACAAAAATCTCTATTTAACAGAATTTATCACAATTTTATTAGATTTTCTATAACTTTCAAAGCAAAATATAATTTAGTAAAATTTTAATTTTTTTTTTATATGGTTTATTCATATGAACAATCAATTGAACAATGTTATTGTTGTATGGGAAGGCGCGAAATTGGCTTATTATGCCTGTTTGGATGCCCTTTTCATCAAAATAAACATTAGAAAATTTTATGATTAGGTATAATAACCCTTTATTCTTTCAATGCCTAAGGCATCAACTTTTGTTGCCACCTTCATTAGCCGGGTTGAGACCCTCCTTGCAAAAGCCTCATTTTGTTTGTACATTAATGATAGTAAGTTATAGAAACTTTCCCTCTTAAGGTTGATTTAGGAAAGTATCTCACTATCTCTCATATGTGGTGTTGATCAAGATCCTTAGGTATCTTTTATCTGCAAAGATAATTTTTAGGTTAATTAAATGCATTCCCCTACTAGAGCGTACTGTGAGGCAATTAGTAAATGCCTATTTTGTTGATGAGTGTTTCTTAACTATCTTAGAGGATTAAAGCTCATGGAATAATACCATGAAGTGCATGGATACTTTTTACATGACCTCTACCAACGTCGTACTCCTAGTTGGTTGGCTATGCAACACTAGCCCTGTGTTCAACCAAGCTATAGTTTCAAGTTCATGGCCATCTTGGTGGTTTTCCAAAGTTCCTTGAAGGATAATCAAGCCCTTGCCCTTAACCTCAATAGTATCATCTTTTCACAAGGTTGTTATGCATGTTTATTATTCCTCATGCTAGGTTCCCTCCAAAGTTTCACATGTAACTCTATGAAACTTTTTATGGGTAAGTAGTTGATAAAGGAAAGGGCTTTCATTGAATCAATCAAGAGCTCTATTGCACCCATTATGAATTTAGAGGCCTTTGCATTATTGAGCCTCACCTTTATGCCAAGGCTTTCTGCGCCAAATGGGTGGTTTAGGTTGTCTAAGGAAATGAGACTTAGAAAGCCCTTCTCATGCATTCAATCAGTCAAGGTCTCCCTCTGTAAAATCAAGCATTTAATGGACTCTCTTTACAAACCCCTATCATTACTTATGCTTATGTTAAGATTGTTGGTAATTGTGTAATTCAAAGCACGTGGACGACATGGGACATTGTTAAGCCTTGTTTATATGTCTTAGAGATTTGTCTCCCCAAATTGCACTATCTTTAAATGAGAATTGACTATGGTAGTCCATTCTAGTGAAGTTTGAAGGAAATCTCCTTGTTGAATCTCCTTGGTTCTCATCCTTTAAGTTTTCTAGGTGGGGCCTTCAATCAACTAAGGATATATTTGACATCTTAGCAATGGACTAGCTTCCATGGCCAAATCTAAAGCAAAAGTTCATTTAGTAAACACAAATTAGTCCATTCTAAAATGCATTCAAGGGCTCTTTCCAAAGAACCTAGTACTCAAGCTTTGATACCATGTGCCTCAAGCTTTACAGTGAGATTAGAAATGGGGAAAATCCATAGTATTTACCAAATACATTACAAACTTGATTTGATTTACAACTTACCTTAATGTTTATTTTTGGGAGGCCTTCCATTGATAAAATATTATCTTAAATAAATGTGTGCAACCCTATCACCTTAAATGTGGTGTCTTGATATATTGAAAAATATGTCCTAGTTTTGTTTTGAACCAATTCTACATCCACTATGGTTGAGCCCCTCTTTTTAAAATTAACTCATTAGGTGACTCATTGCATTGTACCTTGGATTGTCAAAGTTAATTTTTGTATTGGACTTGGAGAAGTGTAATTATGATACTCTAAGACTTTGTTGAGATGACTCTTGTTTTTCCTCATCCCAATCTGAAAACTCTACCCCAAAAATATTGTTAGGCATTTCTTTATGGTCAAGTCTCTCCTTTTTTATCTTTGTTTTTAAATATTTTTTCACTCTCAAGGAATTTTTGAAATATCACACAAATGTTGTAAGGTCTGGTTAGCTTGGCTATTTTCTAAACTACCAAAAATCTCCTTGAGTCCTTGAGTGAATTCTAGAATTGACGAAAATCATTGAAACATTTATGGCATCTTACAAACACTTCCAAGGTATCTAAACTAGAACTAGGCTAAATGTTCTAGGGATAAAAGTCAATGGATTGCCTCACTCTACAAGCCTATGGATAAAAGTCTCATGGAACCTCTAACTACTAAAAATCTCCTTGAGTCCTTGAGTGAATTCTAGAATTGACGAAAATCATTGAAACATTTATGGCATCTTACAACCACTTCCAAGGTATCTAAACTAGAACTAGGCTGAATGTTCTAGGGATAAAAGTCAATGGATTGCCTCACTCTACAAGCCTATGGATAAAAGTCTCATGGAACCTCTATACCTAAACCATATTGAAAGATACTAGGAATTGTATGATACAAAATTGGGGATTCTCAAACATCTAATATTATGTTGGTTTAAAAATAATATCAGTATAGATTTATTTTGATTTTGGATGTATCAAGAGGGATCAAATCGCTCAAAATACAAACTTCTTTTTTAGTACAAAATTTGAAAAAAAAATTGCATCTTGAGAAGCTCCGCACTCCCGTATTAGTTCCTTGTGTCAGCATTGAATGTCGTACAAACATGATATTAGATAGCTAATCCTCGGGGTTAACCTTGGGTCAGTTTGGGTAGTTATTAGAGTCCAAGAACTCCTGGGAACTCATTCAATTGTTTCATGTATGTATTAATATGTTCATATTGTACATCATTGATTGAGATTGATTAATATACATTTGATTTGGTTTCCAGTCTCGTATGTCTTCCAATGGTATTAGAGTGGGTTGTTTCGCTTTGTTGATTGAATTGAGCCATTAGTTTTTGTGGGCTGATCTTATGAATATGATTTCTTCTTGATAAGAAATCTCCATGCGGCAAGGGGTGGTTGATATAAGGGTTTCACAGTTATTACTTCGGGTGAACCATGTCTTAAGCCACCAGGAGAACGTCGCCTTCTTGAGCACATTTCCATTGCAAGAATGTGAGCAGATTGCATGGGTGTGTTGAGGCTCTTTGAGATTATGCCCCCATGGAGTGATGAGCAAAGTATTTTTGCACTTCATTGAACCTTTAACACAACAAATTTGAGGATTGAATAGTGCAAATTCCATACTTTGTTTTGGAGAAAATCCCAATGGAAGTAAAGAATTTATTGCAAGTTATAGGCGTAGACTCCAGAACGTCAGATACACATGTCGAAGTAGCATCGAAGCATTTTCTTGCCTATGTACCCCCTTCAATTCATGGTTTGAAGAGACATTCGGTTGAATTGAGTCAGAAACCAATAGAGTTATTTTTACAAAGAAGATAGGCATGCGCCTTCTTGTAGATAGTCTTTGCCTCACATAGTGCCTAGCTCTCACGCAATGCTTCTTCTTGTGAGTTCTAGTTGGATTGCCATTAGAACTGAGTTGATTGAAGAAACGATTGATTGTTGATTAAAGCATTGTTTGAAGGTGTGTCTAGCAGCGTTGGGCTATTGTTGAAACCAAGGAACAAGCGGAAGCCGGATTCTTCTATTATTATTGAAAAATTCTTGTGCTAATTTCGATTACGCATCTTTGCAATTTCATTGAATGGAGAGTTTTCAAACTTATATACAAAAGGTACGCTAGTTTGTATTTTTTGCATGTGTATTGATGCTGCTCATATAACGAGAGAGGAAATGACTTACCTGTAAGTCTAAAGACACTGTCGATGTACACGACCAGCGGGAAGGAGAAAATCGAGTAGTCTTGTTTATGCAATTCTTTTCTCAAAAGATTGTCTACGTGATGATTGAATTTTGAATATGGATATGAGTTTTTGAAGTGTAAGTAAGCGTGCGCATGTTCATTGTCCAAATTGATCCCTTGTGTGTTGCCTATTTATGTTTTCTTGAAAATGCCCAAGACATTCCAACTGGTTCGAAATATGAAGATTGTATTCTGATAATGTGTTCGGTGTTGCGCGAAAATCGTGGCTACTGTTTTTTTGAAATCATTTACAAATTTCATTAGAACCTGCAGCACCAAAGGAAGCGTTGTTTGAAATCGGTATTTCCTGTGGATTTCCCTTCTAAAAGATAATAGATAAGAGCAACGGGTCTATGAATTGCAGTCATAAATAAGATTTTGTTTCTGTCAACATTGTAATGATTATGAATCACCCAACCAATCCATCGAGCGGAGAAGAAATTGAGTGGTCAACATGAAGAATTTTGAGGGTTTTCCTTCTCATAGAGAGGAGGACGCGTGATCGAAATGTTGTGTCGCTGAGGAGGAGTGGAACTGATATTGTTATATGCTACAATCTCGTTGTGAAGGCTGAAATTATGTACAGTGGTATTTGTTTGAAGTTAAAAACAGTAAAATTCTTTAGATTGCGCACTCTCACAGTTAATGTAGTCTGTTGTACTCTGTTCTTCGATCATTTTGAAGCATTTCAAAGACACTGTTTGATGTTGTGGACACAAAGAGCGACTTGCCCCAACTAAGTATTTCTTTGTAGAGCATAGTCAATCCATTGTTATGAAGCCATATTCACTCTTTTGATGCGGTTGTGGTCAACCTGGCCTCTCTACACATTACAAAGGAAAGCTCATGAGTCATCGAAGATCTAAATAGAGTCATTAGCGTAGAATTCAAGTTTTTCGTTGTTGATTGACGTGCGTTGATCCCTCCCACACGTGACAGAGGAGGATCTGCGAAACAGTAAGACCTGTTTGCTTGAATTTTAATTAGTCCGCTAAATTCAACCATATTTATGATCGAATGAGAGACGCTAAGGAAAAATTGCAGTACTAATTTTTGGAAGTCGTCTTACAGTTTTGATGATCGTGGTTCACCACAAAGAGAAAAAAAGGTAAATCCAAATAAAATTGAAAAAGCTGAAAAGAGAAAATGGTGAGAATCAACGATTTGTTAACTTTATTAAAAACTTTAATGATGTCTACTATTAATGACACTTTCCAAATCAATAAGGACAACCTCTCTAAAATTCAAATCTGTTTGAAAAATGCATAAGAGATGATCGAGATTTTACAACTCAAATCCTAGTTTCAGCGAGAAGAACTGCAAAAGAATAATTATGAGCATGTTCTTGTTCAAAATAACAATTTGTTTGAGCTTTGATCATTTGTTAGAGAATGATCAAAGTAATGAAGTGATTCCAAGAGAAAATTTGGTTGCAGCGGAAGCTCATGTTCAGACAAGTGTATGCGAGAGTCATTTGCATATAGGTGTGAAGCCTGTCATAACCAAAACTTTTATAAGGCCATGGGAAGAGATTACATATAATAAACACGGAACTAGTTTGGGCTACAAGAAAGATATTATGGATGTATCTTTTTACATTCCATATTTTGCTAAACCAATACAATTCCAAAGTGCTGGATTTCTAGACGGTGTTGTTCCAGAACAAGTTGATAGATGCCAACAATGTAACAGAGTTGGACATGTGAAATATCGGTGTTTTGATGTTCACCTATAACAACCCTAAATTAAAACATGCAACTAATTAGATCAATTATGTGATTTACAATTAACATTCTTCCATTCAACTAATTAGCATAGAATTTTTTAGAAATGGGAGCAAAAGAAACTTACCTATAGCAATGATATTCCTTACTTGTAATTTTAGAGTTGAACGCTATTTGAATTTCGCTAACTGCAACAAATTTTTGGAGACGACTCTCCACCCAACGTAGATTCAGCTACACAAAATCTTTCTACAACTGACCACCCACGAGCCCTCAATCAACGTACTACTGCTAGGAAATTCTTTGTCTCACAACACTTTTCTCTCAAAAGAATGGATGATGGAATGATCTCTCATCTTCCTCATTGTCTATTAAATAGGCCAAACATTGGAAAAAGAACCACATGCACACATTCCATGTGTCAACACGCAACTTTTATTTTTTTACTTTAAGTTTTACTTAAGTTATTTTTTCACTTAATTTATTTATTTCTTATTTTATTCTTTTTTACTTTTTGATAACTTTACTTATTTTTACTATTTTTATAGTTTTCTTAGTTAACTCTTTCTTCTTCTTTTTTTACTTTTTGTTACTATTTTATAGTTTTACTTTTATCTATGCTTATTTAGAACTCTAGTATTGTTATTTACTATTTTATTTATTTATTATTATTATATGTCTTTATTATTTATTATCTATTTACTATTATTATCTTTTTTTTATTGTTTATTATTTATTTGTTTATATTTTAATATTATATTACATTATTTATTATTATTATTATGGAGACTTACATACTCCCCCTCTTTAAGGAACTTCGTCCCGAAGTTAAATTGAATCATTTAACATTTTATTTATTTAGTTATTTATTACTTCATGTTTGCCCTACACCCTCTACTGAACTAGTATAACCAACAGGCATCGAAAGTTTTCACAACACCCGGGAAATATCAAGGAGTCTCTGTCCTTTTTCCCACTTTCAGAACTAGGCATAAGCCTCATCAATCTATATCCTAGCCCAAGGCTGGCCCAAGGCTCACACCTAACTCAAACCTCATCTGCCCCAAGGCAGGCTTCTGGTACGGTACTCAATGACTTCGGGCATCTTACAAGGTTGGCTCACTCCCTCCACATCTACTAAGGTGCACAACCCCAAGGATCGGAGTCCTTACACCCCCACCAAACTTCGGCATCACAATCCAATACCAAGCACCTAGCCTACAATATCAGGCACTTGGCCTCCTCAAGATGGTCCCATAGGCCCTTAAGAGCTATACAAGACAGAGGAACTACTGACATATGTAGTGTTGATTGAGTTTGCCCCCAACCCATATGGTGTTACATATTTTCCCTCGTAGGTATGGGCTCCTACGAGATCATCAAATAAACCGTCCCTCTTAGCCCATTTTTGGATTTCCTGTCCATCACCACATCTTGACAACATACATTTAATGAATTAGCAATAACCATAGTATCATAGAAATTAATCCATATGTCATCATGAGAACATAACATCATTGTTATCACAAAATTATGCATGTTATAAATCTACATATAATTAGCACGTGCTTCACATCATAATATCAACATATCAACATCAAAGACATATCATCACATAACAAATGAGTCACGTGTCAATATAACCTCATATGATAACATCATAATCCATATGCCACATTATGCATATCATATAATCATGAGCATTCAACATCATTGTCATAACAAATAAATAAATAAGCACCACATATACAACATTAGCCTCTCATTAGAACTATATCCATTTACCACATACTATCATATCATGAAACATCATTAATATGAGAATCATCTCAACACTTATCAAATATAGAACAAAAATACACTATAAACATTCTTATCATGAATTAAATTCATTTACTTATATAAACAATGAATGCTAACAATGTATTAAGATTATTCAACATCCCTCTAGGATCTATGTTATCTCATGAGTACTATTAGTGTGATGTTTTCATCAAGGTACCAGTTACTTTTCAATAATCATTTCTTATTCTTTCTATTAGGAAGTTAACCATTTACACCATAGATATACTAATCTAAGTACATCATTATATTTCAAATGAGTCTCATCATCTTGAGCCTTAATCTCTCATCAAATATTCTTCCTTCCCCAAGGAAATTTTAGTGAAATTCAGTGTTAAGATATTACTGTTTGTACAATCATTTAAATCATCAATATCAAGTTAAAATTTCATGATCCCTCTACATATTGTGTTTATCCAGATGGCATACATACACGAGGTCATCCTTATTTAAGTCTTACATCATGCTTAATCGATTTGTACGTGGGGTAGTTGGTGATTTATCCATCACTTGGTCTGTTTTGTTGTTTACTCAAAAAAATATTTTTTTATCTCATCAATTTCCCGTCTCAACATCACTTGATCTCTTTTATCATAGATTCACCCTTATCCAATTTGGGCTAGAGATTGTTCCCTCTCACTTCTGGCTTGTGGAGGATATCATTAATTTTGAATTGAAACACTTGAACCACTAATACCATTATCATCCATAGAAATTTTTCATATGATTTGTTTGCTTTAGTAATAACTTCTTCCATTTACCCTAGAACAAACATGATAAATTTACCCACGAAAAGACTCAATATATCTCCAATCTAGTCATGAAACAATGAATGCAAATCAATCACGTATACCTTTTATTCGTTGATTCTGACTCCTTTTGTCAATTTATGTGTAATCCTTCTAAAGGTCTCATTATATAATTTCTAACAATGTTTCTTCCTACACTTCATACTCAATGTTTTCTCATTAGTTTACATGGTCTATTCTCTTTCCAAAAGGTAGACAATTACTTATCCTTTATTATTTAAACCTTCAAGCCTATTGTGAGTATTTCCATTTCATAATTCTCCATCTTGATGCCTTATAATTGTATGTCATCATTATGAACCTCATCAATTGTGTTGCTCAATCCATTCATCAGTATCCTTAAGAGAACTTTCCACTTGATACATAGACCCCTTAGTATTATCTCGTAAATTAACCCTAGATATTATTATGCTTCCATAGTTCCCTTCACCTGAAGTGAACAAAATTCCTTCTAAAGATTAATTACTCCAAAAGACTTGGAATATAAAGATATCCATGAGGATACAAATATTATATATTAAAATGTGTGAGTAAGAATGAATTATTTACAATGAGAACAAGAGGCTTGCTTATATATTAGGCAAGTGTCTCTTCATGAAGAGTCATGTCTCATTTAGACATGCCTCTTCAGCCTAATTACTAGTTTAACTAATCATTATTTATGATTATTATTGTTTACATTATTTTACATTATTTATATATCTTATTCGTAACATCACCCTTCAATTTATAAGCCTTAAATGAAACATATAGGATAATAGCTAATTCAATCCTAAAATTTGAAAACCTATTCAATTATCAATAATCTTGGGACTACCATGAAAGTACTATCTTTATGCTAAGGCAATTTCCCCCTTTTCGATAGTGGAATATTCCTAATTTCTACTTTTATCTTATTCATTGTCACTTGTTTATCACCTCTATAATTTAGTGTCACCATATTTCCTACAATTCCATAAATTGTCCATCATGACTATAACTCTTTATTGACAATATTTTCTTCCTAATAGGCATTGTCCTTATTTAGACTTAATGGAGATCATCATTACATTCTTATTATTGAAATACTACTATGATTCCACATCTATTTACCATAAGGTTCTTCATTCACAATATGCCTCTAAAGTGCTAATTTATTCCAAAATCCTCCATAATGTTCTAGGATATGCTGCTACTTTTTCTTTTCTTTTCTTTTTACACTCTTTTATGAAACCTGCATTGTCTGCCCTTAATACCTATCTTGTACTCTTATATATTCATATAATCATTCCAAGTTGGTCATCGTTACTAGGGCCACCCTTTATTATCACCATTTGAAAATTGATAAGTTGATTTTGCTTCTTTCCAATCAGTTTCTTTTAGTGTATTTTGTGTCTACAAGTCTACTCGTATCTTCATTTGTTTCATGCCTATCTTGTAAGGGCATAGGTTTCTTCTATCATTCACTTATCATCATAAAGTTTTGTAATTTGTTGGTCCACCAAATGACTAATAGAGATTCATAAATACAATAATCATCCTTATAACAACAACTCATTTACTTTAGTTAATTTCTTGTGAAGATAGAAAAATATTAGTGAAAAATAATCATTAACTATATGTACATTTATGAATTTGATATTCCCCTTAATTCATTTATTACTTATTATTCTTCCCCTCTTTGATATATGACTTACTCTTACTCTGGAGCAAGATCAACACTATTCGTTTGACATCATATATAAGTTCACTTATCATCATATATAAGTTCACTTATTACCATATTTTCATCCAATTGTTTTGCTTGAATTTACTTAATATTTTAAGTTACACCAACTTTTGCAAAAATTCCTAAGCGTGTAAATATATTGTTTCTCATCACAAACATAAATTTATTAAAAAAAAAACTTTCTAATTCTCAAAAAAATTCACCATTACTATTTTTTATTGCAACTAATTGAAAAGACAATAACTCTAATAAAACTATATTTTAATTGCTAATAATACTACTATTAAAATAATGATTAATCTCAAACCAGAAAGAAAAAAAAACCAAAACAAAAACAAATTTATTATACAAAAATTTAATAAAAATAGCATACCTCTTTTCAAATCATCTTTATTTTTTTTCAAACATCATATAATATATTTTATTTTAATATATACTTTATCTCTCTTAAAATATTGAAAATACTTTTAATAAGCACTTGTCCAAATCATCTTATTATTTTTTTTTTCCAAACATCATATAAATATAATTTTATTTTAATATATACTTTATCTCTCTTAATTTTTAATAAGCATTTACATTTACCAGACTGTGACTATAAAAAAATAATTATAACACTTATATGGTATACCTTTATATACATGTGTAAATATATATTATACTTTTAAATAATTATTTATTATTCATCAATCTACTTGTCACACTAGGTCCATTAATAAGAAATTATTTACCTTTATTGAAATAATTTAGTTCAATATAAATTAGAGAAAAATAAAATTATTAAAATAACATTATCAAAAAGTAACCTTATAAAATTTCCCAAAATACAAAATTTGGTTGATGAATTTCTATTTGTTACACCCCTTTTTCTTTTTCTTGCATATTATTTTTAAATTGAAGTTAAAAAGCTGCACCTAACCAATACTATGGTAAAGTTGTGATTTCTACACAACTCTTGACACTGGCTGAATCTACTCAACGACAAGTGTTAGTTAAATGCGAATTACATCACACAATTTCCGAAGTTTGAAGCCACATGCTTAACCTATTGATTTATTGGTTACCATCTATAATAATAATAATATCCATTTTTAAGGTCACAACCAAGCCAGACACCAAATTGGTGTATGAGACCCCCTTGTTTGTAGGACAAGGGACCCGCCTCCGCGCAACGATTTGACTGCTAAGTCTACGAAGGCATACATACTCTACCCCCCTCTGGTTTTGAACCTGTGATCTCTTAGGAGGAAACACATGCTCTTAACCATTAGGCCATCTATTTACGTTTTACGAAAATCCTCTTTCACATCAAGCTACCTTACCTTTTTACATGAAAATAAAGCCCTTTTATTTTAGGCTCATTCATATATATGAAGTGAATAAAGCCACTCTAATGTTAGCTTCCGATCTCAATAACCGTGCCCCATACACGTATGCGTGTAGGCTATATCTGAGAGCATATCCACGCTATGCTGTTAAAACTTGAAAGGAGGGTGTAACATGGGTATAAACTTACCCAAAAAATTATATAGGAAATACTTGCACGAATGTCAATTAAATTACTTTCCTTTTCTCAATTTATTTTAGTGGGCCTAAAATACGTACTAACATATATCTTATGTGGCACCAAGATCACAAATTTACAATGTAGTTTCAAGTTCAAGATTATGGAGTGGATTCTCACCTAAATATTATATAAATTGTGGTTGAGTTTTCATATAAATATGAAGGGATTATCTGTAGGTAAACCATTCAACATCAAAACTTATGGTTTTGGAAATAGGTAATTTTTTATTGAAATTTTTTCTATAAATAAAAAAAAAAATCAATAATTGCGGAAAAAAATATTTATAATAATTAAGCATGAAAACAATAATCAAAGGTTAAATAGAGTTGTAATTTGCCTCTGATATTATATGTAATAACTTCGAATTAAAACATATAACTTGTTATCACAAAATCAGTCTCTGAAGGGGCTGCTAATCAGATAGACTCTGTGTAACTGTTTCAGACCAATCTTTAGACTAAGGATTAGCCTCCCTAGCCCGAGAGAGCTCTCTCTAAAAAAGTTATTGATTTTGTTTGTTGATAAGAGGGCTAACTCTTGTGAAGTACATTTAATAAACATGTTGGCTGGACAGACAATATATAGACTTCCATTGGGCTTATGGAGTTGATCATATTCAATAAAATATAACACTGCTCATGCATAGAAGTCAGGGCAGCAATGTTTAAATACTCAAAACATCATCTCATAGAAACCTCAGTTTACAAATACACATAGAAAGTCAGAGCAGCATAAGTGAATTCTGAGTGATTGTGTATTCATACAACTGTAAAAACATTAAAGATAAAACAAAACCACATATCTTGAGCATTTGAAACACTGTAAGAATCCTGAGAAGATAAGCAGTAAATTATATTACCAAACTGAGTTTATACACAAGCCAAAGCAATCTCTGTTTCTCAAAATATCCAACCCTTTTTACATTGATGCTCCAGCTATATATAGAGTTCTTCTTCTAACTAATGAGATTCCTCCTCCAGCATGAGGGGAATTCGAATTCCTCCTTATTTGACACCTATTG
>APFE030935061.1:0-12685 GCA_000404065.3 Pinus taeda | reverse complement strand
ATTATTTTTAAACCATATTTAAATTCATTTATCTAAAATACTATTGGTTCAATTCTTTCACCTTTTATTATGTAATGATGGCAGATGCACTTCATTATTAATTAATATTGTACAATTTAATGTACAACTTCCACTATAAAATGACAAATGTACTCCATCACTAATATAATTTATATTGTACCAGTCCCCACCTTGTTTCTTTAGTAAGACCTCTAACCAAGTGTAATATTAAATCGCCCAAAAGGTAAAAGGTTTTCGCACAAATTCTGAACATCTAGTTATAGAGTTTAATAAGCATTAATGCACACAAGTTTTGAGGACATGTACTCCAAGAAAAGTGATGGCGAAGTTCAATAAATTACAATGGGCATTGGTTTCTTAGCCCACAAGTTTCCTTTATATTTAGGAGGACAAATATCCTCGATACAATAATCTTAGAGGGGGGCAAGCATAATAAGCATTTAATCTTTAATAATGTATTTGTTGAGATACAATAATTTATTGGTGTTTCAAATTTATCGAATTTTTTGAAATCAATGTTTAAGTGGAACCATTAATGTTTAGGTATAAATAATCGTAAATGTTATTAACCGTTTACTTATAAGTTATTATTTATTATTGTGCAATGACGAATTAAGTAAGAAGTATGGAATAATAAGATTTTTAAAATTACAGCAAATAAATGCTGATTAAAAATATTGCAATAAATAAAAAAGTAATTGTTAAAGTTTTACTTTGTAAAATTGAAAATTATTTACCATTTTTTTACCAAAATAAGTAGTCAAACAAAAACCTAATGCATAATACTTGCCAGAGGCAGGGATAATAGAGTATACATTAGGAAGGATAACGCGTACTAAAAGTTGACAGTCGATTCCATACATAAACGCATATAGTAGCCTATGGAGATAATAATATTATAATATTATCACTATCTAATGATATTATTGTGTTTAGTTACAAATCATCCAAAGTACATATTATCCTAAACTATGTATAACTAATGGTTAATTTACTAAAATTCACGTTAAATTATTTAATATCTATTATTTGATATTATAACGTTATTTATAAGCACTTTCACATTATTAGGGCCCTACGTATAAACAAACTAATTTAATATTTAAAATTAGGTTGGCCCTAGTTAAGGTTTATAACATGTGTTTATGTAAGTTTATTATAATAATACATTTAATAACATTTGTGACATGGGCCTCTAATTTAAGGATACTTAAAATAAACAAGAATATCTACAAAGTAGCCCTTGTTCAAATGCAATAGTTAGTTTATACATTCAAAATTCAATAATTGAACTAAGCTGCATGAAACACTAGCTATGCAGCCTTGTTTTATTCCTTTTTACTTTTTGATAACTTTATTTATTTTTACCATTTTTATAGTTTTCTTAGTTAACTCTTTCTTATTTTATTTTACTTTTTGTTACTATTTTATAGTTTTACTTTATGTATACTTGTTTAGAACTCTAGTATTGTTATTTACTATTTTGTTATAATTATATGTCTTTTATTATTTATTATCTATTTACTATTATTATCTTTCCTTTATTTTTATATATTTATTTGCTTATATTTATATATTATAGTTGTATATTATTATTATTATTATTATTAATTATATTAGGGGACTTTACATCATCCGTGTGAATATTGTGGAAAGCGAAATCATCATACAAATAGATGTTCCAAAAACAAGAGTACTGCAAGAGAGTGGATAAATTTTGGAAGGATTGCTTCTTGGGATTGGGCAAAAACAACCAATAAGATTTACAAGTCATATCGAAGAATATGTTCCAGAATGATGACCAGCCTTGCAGTGATGAAGAGTACTTCTCACTCTGTATCTGACAAGGGAGGAATGGTTGATGGTCTGCTACAGATTCGAGTTCGAGATGTCAAGCGAACCTGAGTCAGATTTGAGTTGAGTGAGTTGATTGAGCACTTTCATGTTTGGAATTGTTTGAGGAACTGTTGTTATAGTTTCGGAGTTTGTGTTCACTTTAAAACCACATTTGTGGTTGTTCTGAGAACCGATATGAAGGTTCCAGAGTTGGTGTTGGTTGAGACTTTGAGTTCTCCCATCTTGGTTTGTATTCAACCTTAAAAACCATTTTTGAGAGACATTCAGCTAGACTTGGATAAGATGCATTTCTGCATTTTGAGCTCTCCTTCTTGGACTTTGGTACATCCCTTCAGAATAAGGGGGGACTATTAGATAACTAATCCTAGGGATTAACCTTGAGTCAGTTTGGGTAGTTATTAGAGCCCAAGAACTCCCGGGAACTAATTCCACTGTTTCATGTATGTATTAGTATGTACACATTATACATCGTTGATTGAGATTGATTAATATACATTTGATTTGGTTTCCAATCTCGTGTCTTATAAATGATTTGGTATGGAACCACAGGGGATCGATTAAACTTGTTAGGGTCCTATAATTTATAGGATCTCAAGTTAATTGAGTATTATATCTTAGGAATCTTATTTTGTAAATACTTGTCAATCTGCCAATGATTTCCAAATAAAAGAGAAATAATTAAAAAAATGAAAAGAGGGTATAAATGAGAAAAAGAGAAAAAAAAAAAACAAAAATATTGAAAAATAAGAAAAGATTAAACCTCACCAAAAGAAAGAAAAGTAAAAAATGAGTAATACTGAAAGTGTTGCAAGTCTAAATGCCACTACTCATAGATAGTTTTTCTTCATTACTGAAAAATAAAAGTTGTGTGCAACTTGTTCAAAATGCCACAATCACTAGCTTTTAGTTTGGTCATACAATGTAATCATGATTAACCTCCTTTAACTTTCTGTAAATTAAGTTAGAAAATGAAGACTTACCCAACAGTTTAATAAAGGTAAATCATTAGTTAGGTAGAAAATGACATTAATCCAACTATTTAATCTAGATCAGTAGAAGAAATAAGGGATAGGTTAGGTAGTTTTTTGTTCTGTATAAAAGAAAATAAAATAGGTTTGCTAGTCTAAGTGCACCTTAGAGTGAAAAATAAAAAATGCTAGTTTAGCTGAGGGTAGGTAGATAACATCATTTGTTAATATTTGCCTATATCATTTTTATCCAAAGTTTGATTCTAGGCTAAAGAGGCAAATATATGCGCTACGTGGATAAAGTACTTTATATGTTTTCATTTTACCTTTATCCTAAGTTGGGAAAGTAATAATCAAAAGATGCAAGTGGATAAAGTTCTTTGTCATTTTTGGTTAATGTGTGACAATTTGAAAGCATCGTTATTTTGATCTCGCACATGATCCATGGACCTCATCTGTTTTTCGGCCCCCCCTCTCCATTTTTCCTTTACCACGGGGGCGGGGGGTGGGGGCCGCGGGGTCCAAAATGTTGTTTCATTGGCTGGGCCCCATCCCCTACGTGTCACATCCTCGTGATTTCGCACCCCCCACTCACCAAAACCATACACCACTCACTACCCCCTCTGGAAACCACTTTCACTTATCCGCTCTACCACGCCCCACCACTTTTCTTCCACCACTCTCCGCCCGCCACATGGCATAACCGTTGGCCTATTAAATGCCTTCCTGGCCAAAATGATTGTTCTCCATTAAATGTGATTTCTCCCAGGCAACCGTTCAAAAAACTAACAGTCTTGTGTCATTCTTAACGGGACTATTCTCAGCATTTAAAAGCTTCTGAGGCTGTCATTCTCACCCCTTTTCACTCTTGTTTTTTCTGTTATTGACAGCTCTGCTCACCAATTACTCTCAGAACTATTCTACGACTAGATCACAATAGAAACTTGACGGTTCCCTGTTTTTTTATCTAATAGTTTGATTACTCGAATACTTTCCACGGTAAGCACTTCTGTAAATCTCTCATGTTCTCTTATTCTTACAGTCATGCCTCCAAAGACTAAGACTCAACATAAGCCTATTAATCCTTTAATTCCCCCTTCTATAGATTTAGATCATACCCCTTTGGCCGATAGGGATTACAGGATTAACGAAGCCCAATGTGACTGTGATTTTATGGAATTGTATTATTGGTTAGAGGATAAACACACGAAGAAAATCGATGAAATTGGGCTCTAGGAATCCAACCTCCCCCATTATAGTTTCCCCTTGACATTCCAAGCCCCAGAATTTACCAGAAGATGTCAAGCATGCGATGTCCCTGCCCAAAGAGCTATCATTTCCCCTACAGGTGGTGTTCTCTTCACAATTACAGCCCAGTCCATTGACCAAATGATGCTAGCCCCCACTGTGGAAATGTTGCTCCTTTCTCCCTAAAAGACCTCACCCAGATTTATCAAAAGCTAAATTTTTCCACCAGAGCTAGAACTTTTGAGATTTTCTTGCTAGAGAATGCCCAATTACCCAAAAAGAATCCTCCATATCCTTCTTCCATCTTCCCTGATCAAGATGAGAAAATTATATCCATGATTTCCTACATTTTAGGCTATTATATCATTTAGTCATGATTTTAGTTTACTTTGGTCATATTGTTAAAGGAGGTGAGTTGAAAATAGATCCCTCCGAGGTTTATGTCATTTTGAATTGGCCAAGGCCCAAGACAGTTACTGAGGTAAGATGTTTTTGGGAGCAACCCAATATTGGAGGAAATTCATTGCTAACTTTTCTTCTATAGCAGCTCCTTTTTATGCATTGAAAAGTGTGAAAAAGGTTTTTCAGTGGGGAGAAAAACAACAAAAGGCCTTTGATGCATTGAAGGAAAATATCAATTCAGCTCCAGTACTTTCACTTCCAAACTTGAGACAATCATTTGAGATCCAAATTGATGCTAGTGACTACGCCATGGGTTCAGTCCTCATGCAACATGGTAAGCCTATCTATTTTCATTCGAAAACTTTCAATGGTGCAATGATTAATTATACTACATATGACAAGGAATTGTATGCATTGGTGCAAATTGTGAAAAAGTGGAAACACTACTTAATGGGTAAGGAAACAATCATTCACACTGATCATCAACCATTGCAATACTTGTAATCTCAATCTAAATTGCAACAATCAAGGCACTTTTGATGGATGAATTTTCTTCAACAATTCCACTTGGTAATAAGGTATGAGAAAGGTATCTACAATAAACTTGTTGATATGCTTTCTAGGCCTATTATTAGTGCAGCGACTTTACTCAAGCATAATTATGTTTTGCATGAAAGTTATATTGAGCAAAATACATTAGACAATGACTTTTTGGATGTTTATGCAAACTTGAGTCAAGGTAACCAAGTAGAGGAATTGGATTATCATTTTCATAATAACTTGTTGTACCATCTTAGAAAGCTTTGTATTCCACAGGGAGAAATACTCAACATCATAAGAGAAGCACATACTTCTCTTATTGTTGCTCATTTTGGTGTAAGTAAGACGGTGGAACATCTACAAAGGTATTGTTATTGGTCTCGTATTCTTGAAAGTGTGTCACGTTTTATTAAAGGATGTTCATTATGTGCAGTCAGTAAGCCTAGAAATAGGAAATTAGGATTGTAAACACCACTTCCGATTCCTTCACAACTGTGAGAGAGTGTTTCTATGGATTTTGTAGGTGGTCTTCCATTGTAAAAAAGAGGTCATGATTATTTCTATGTAGTTGTGCATAGGTTCAGTAAAATGTGTATTTTGGTGCTATGTAAAAAGCAAATTACAACTGAACAAACTGCTTAGTTATTCTTTCAGAATGTATGGGTGCATTTTGGATTCCCCACATCCATCGTTAGTGATCAAGATTCTCACTTTGTTGGGAATTTTTTGTCAAGCTTGTGGGGATTCATGGACACCAAATTGAAAAAAGAGTACAACATTTCATCCGCAAACAGATAGTCAAACAGAGGTGGTGTTTGGTCAATTTAGTGTGTCCTAAATTGCTGCATCTAATTGTAAATCCGGGATTCGTAAGCTGACGGAGTGTGGCGCACTATATGTGCAAGATAACCGATCTCTTACTTTTTGTCGTTTTTAATTTTTTATTTGTTTTGAGGGTGTTTATCTTGATTGACTTCCTAATGTGAGATGGAAATTCTAAAAGACAAGTATGGATATAAATGTTCAAGGCAATGATGTCCTTTACAATGATTTCCCAAACTTTAAACTTCAAAAGGGGTTTAAAACATGCAATGACAAAATTAATTCCTAAAAAAAAATGAAAATGTGCCACTATACTAATCAAACAAGCAGTGAACTATTGATCATGAAACCCATTACCCTTGTTGTTGTCTAAATACGAAAGAAACTGTACTCAAAGAAATTCAAAAATTGCAAGCAAATAAAGCTAAAAATCAAATTACATCAATTCATACTCTGACCCCTCGCCATTAGTCTTGCTATGGCTTTCGGAAGTAATCATAAACAACTTGAGCAATCTAATATCTAATTTGCAGGAGAATAAACTAATATCAAACTACACACCCATACTTCAATCCCTCACCATTAGTCTCGCTATGGCTTTCAGAGGTAACTGATAATGACATGAGTAATTCAATAACTAACTTGCAGAAAAATAAACTAATATCAAACTACACATTCATACTTCAATCCCTCAGGAGGTAACTAATAATGACATGAGTAATTTAATATCTAATCTAACTAATAAAGCAACTGTACAAAACTGAAATAAATAAAACAGTGTTGAGATTAAAAACTAAGAAAATAATTCAGTAGCAGGACAAGACAGATTCCATGTCATTAGTCATCATAAAACTATGTGCAAGTGCCCGGGCTGCCTACTGTAATCTGGAACAAAGACACTGATCAGTTAACAACAGTATAAAGCATGGAAAATTATGGATAGAAATAAAACGTTAATACCATAAGAAATGCAATATATACACATGAATAACTATGGCATAATGAACATAAAGAAATAAATCATGAAACTATATAACAATAAACAAAACCTTGGCATGTGCAGGGGCCCTCTGCACAGTCCTTGGGCAACAACTATTAACCACGAATTGAGCTTATAAACAAAGTCTTCTCATGTATTCAAAATACAGTCATAACACAGAAATAAAGTCACGGCACAGTGGGCTCGTTAACAGTCAAAATTACATTACAAAGCTAGCTAATATGCGTATGAGAACGCATTATTTATAATAGAGGATGACATAACTACTTTCCTACAATCTGCGCTGGTAAAAGACATGTGAACAACCACGTCCAGGAATCTAGCATTATGGCTGCTGTGAAGATTAAATCTTTGGAGGGTGGCTGTTGGATTCAGCTTATGGAGCAGTCCACAGGTGTTGATATGTCTCCTGAGATTGATGAACGGCCACGCAAGTCTTCACGTGGTGAAAAACAGAGTTTTATCACCGTAGGACTCTTAGGTTGACCACCGCTTTGCCCCCCGTTGACTATGGCCTCTTTTGATGAATTCGACTGAGCCAATAGGACTCGGTCCATGTCCATGTTGTTTTCAACTTGCCCATGTGGCTTGATTCGCCTAAAGACACCTGCAATATAAACTTTGACAAAACAGCTGCGGAAAGTTGAGCTGCCTGCGGAAAGTGACAAGATTCTGCAGCTCATAAACAAAAATCTAGTTCAAATAGCAACACAACACATAGTCAAGAAACCACTTTAAATGCTCTTTTTTTTAACTAATATGCAATGATACTGATGACTTAGGAGGTTCAGATGAATGGAAAGAAGCTAGAAAAGGTGTAGGAAAGATGCAAGTTTGGGACTCAACATAACCCCACTGTGAAGGTGTTGCATGTCCTCATGCAACCAAAATTTTGACTATCCTCCCTTCAAATCATATGTTCTGAAGCTTCTGCCAGTACATCCAACCCTCTTCCTCTCTTTCTTGGTGTTGCTAACATCCTGGGCTTCTTCATCAAGCATATGAATTTAAGACTGATCAGTGCTTTACTTATCTTTTTGCACTTTTTCTTCAATTTCTTGTTCTTTTTCTGCCAGAGCCCGAGGTGTAGCATGGTATTATCATGGATGATATTGTCCAGTTTGCTCTACTCTTTGAGTGCTTCATTTTAATTTTTAATATGTCTATTTAAAACCTCCAACTCAAAGACTTCTTGTTTCAATGATTGGACTAGAGCTTCTTGTGCTATGTGAGGTTGAGTGGATGAAGTGTTGGGACCCATGGCTGTCCTTTCTAAGGATTCTATGTAATCATACACCTCTTGCTGCCTTGGATCTATTTCGGGTGTCGTTTTCCTTGGGTTGTCTCCAGAATAATGTGGAGGAGAATTGACTTCAAAATCTGGCCGAAAGGGACTCATGTCAACATCTTGAGGGCTAGTTTCAATGTTTGGTTGAGAATGAGGTGGACTACGGCCAGCTAGAGTTTGTTCAGGTGTTCCTCCTCCCAAATCAATAAAATGGGGTCCTTTCGTTTGTGCTTTTCTCCATTTTCCCTTAAGCCTGGTGCTTCTTCTTACATATTGTGGACTACTGTCTTCTTCCTTTTGTTTTTCTTTTCCTTTCTTTTTGGCCATAGTTGATTGTTCCTGCAGGTGAACTAGTCTCTCAGACAATATTTGATGGTCTTCTTCTTAGGAAGGGGTTTGATGCACAGCCTCAATGCTTCTTGTCTCTTTTGATTTTGTTGGCTTTTTACTGTCGGTCTTTCCCTTCCTCCTTCTAGACAGTCTTTCTTCTCTACTAGTTCTTTCAACTGTGTTAGTAGGAGTGCTTTGAGTTTTATCACCTATTCTCTTTCTTCTACTTCTTTTTGATGTACTGCCTTCAAGGGTTTCTTGGGGTTCTTCAAAGAAATTTCTAACTAAAAATTGCTCCCACGTGTCCCTTTTCTCTTTTAATTGTTTTTCTATCAAGATTTTCACGAGACCATGGTGATACAAATGTGGTTCTACGTACCCCAGATGCTTTTGGATGGTCAGAAACATCTTTTTCAAACTGTTTAGTAAAAAGTATGGAAGATTGAGGGTCTGGTTGTCTAGGAAATTCATCAGCAGTTGTGTATGATACATGTACATTGCTCCAAAACGTCCCTCACAGGTGATAAACTTTTGAATAACCAACAGTAAACTAGCCCACTCTTCTTTTAAAGCATGGACAGGAATACCCTTTTTGAAAACAGTGACTTCCATACCTGGGTTACGTAGGATCACTCTCCAAGCTTCATCACCAATGCTCTTGTTCTTAAACCAACGTTCACCTTCTTGGGGAAGTTCCGTGGCAGCTGCTATGGAGGCTTCAGTTACTATAAATTTTAGGTCTCCAATTTCCACCTCTAGTCCGTCAAAAGACCTTGCAAAAGCCTTTGTAACCTTCTTATGGTAGCCTTTAAACTTTTGAATAAATCGAAGCCATTTTTCCTTTTTCAGTATGTCCTCCACTTGCAAGTATCCTTCCATAAATTTGGGTCCCTCTGGTTCTACCCTCAATAGCCGACCCATCCTTCCTTCTGTTCTTTAAAACTCGTCTACGTGAGGAGGGCTTAGTAGAGGTAAGACGATTGAATTAGCGGAAATGAACAGGGTGTATTAGGGAGACCAGTGACTGTAAGCGGATATCAGATAATAGGTACACGGAATGAAGTGGAACAGAGAGCAGAATGGGGGGAAGTCTTATGTGAGCACCGTGGAAATGCAGCCGTGAGGTCAATAGAACAGTAGGGGAAGTAAAGTGCATCCGGCAGTATTTAAAATTGGGTGGCTGTAGAGTAGACACAAGCGCATTTATGAAATGGCTGCGGATTTTGTGCGGCTGAGAGAAACCGTAGTCAAATCAACCACGTTCCATAATTACAGGTGGAATATCAAAAGATAGTCGAACATGAGTGAAGACCGGAGGCTTGATTATGAGGCTGTTTAGAAATGAATGCAAGGATTGTGGGAAATCGTATAGAGATCGTGGAATGGTTATGAGTTATCAACGCAATCATTGCATATTATGGAGCTATGGTTGAAGAACTATGCAAAAATGTGTTTGAATGCCATTCAAAATAAATTTTTGCTCATACCTTAGAATGTTTGCCATTTTGCATTAGTCTTCAATTAGTTGCTCCTCGTTGATACTTTTGAATGACTCATGTCTTCATAATATGTCTTCATACCTGCATTTGATTTCATGATTGTTGAACTAACATCTGATTGTAAATTTTTGAAAAACAGAGTGGTGGCTGCAAAAACACAACTAGCTGCGGAATCAGTGAGCAGCTACGGAAACTGACTCTAGCTGCAGAAATTGATCCAACAATCCTATAATTGAATGAGATGTATAAACGATAACTTAATGGATGAAAATGGTCATAAAAACTTTTATTAATGGAATGAAATGAATGAAATGGAGTTGAAATGAAGTGGTGTGGAATGGAAATGAGATGGAGTGGAATGGAAATGAGGTGGAGTGGAATGAAAAATGAGAAAGAGAGTTTTTTTTTTTTGGAAAATATAGGGTGTCAGGAATTCCTGATTTTCGCAATACATTTTCTGTATAAGACTGCCAATCTGTGATTGGTTTTCAGGCTTATACAATTTTTATTTTTTTTTAGAACAGAAAAGAACAAGTGCTAGGTTGGTGGAGAAGAAGGATTCTTCTTCACCAGCCTTATTGTAGAATTATCTTGAAACATCTTGACAAATTCTTCTTTTGAGAGTGGCTTATGATAGATCTTTAATCTGTGGCCATTCACAATAAGAGGAGTTTTAAATTCATCAATGGTCTTGATTCTTACCGCTCCATTGCTAAAGACTTTGTCAATCTCATATGGCCCAAGCCAATGAGTCTGAAATTTTCCTTTAAAGTCTTTAAACTTGGAATCAAATAGCAATGCCCAGTCTCCTTCTTGAAACTTTCTCTCTTTGATATATTTGTCATGCCACTTGGCTCTTTGATATTGAACTAGATCAGTTCTTAGGATTGCTTTTTGTCTAATCTCATCTAGCTCATTCGACTGCTCCATTCTATGCTTTTGGGCTTCTGATAGATTCATCCCCAACTGAACTGCCATCTTGAAGGTTTTGACTTGGAACTCGATGGGGAGCAGGACTTCTTTCCCATAAACAAGTTCATAGGGAGAATGTCCTGTTGTATTTCTCCATGTAGTTCTGTAGGCCCACAAGGCTTCAGGAATCCTTTTTTCCCAATCTCTTCTGTGTAGATGAAAAATTTTGGTGATGATACTTTCAAGAACTTTGTTTGTAGACTCCACTTGACCATTTGCTTACGGATGGTAAGGGATAGATCTTCTGTGTTTGATTTTGTATTATTCCATCAGCTTCTCCACCAGGTTGGATGTAAATTGGCTTCCCTGATTTGTCACAATTTCTCTTGGAACACCAAAGCGAGTAAAAATATCCTCATAAATAAAATTAACAACTGAATTTTCAGTAGCAGAAACTAATGCTTTGGCTTCTACCCATTTGGTGACATAATTAGTACATACCAATATATACTTATTTTGCTTAGATGGTGGATTAATAGGTCCAATGAAATATAAAGCCCATTTTTCAAAGGGTTCAATGAGTACCTGTGGTTGCAATGGAATTTCATTTGAAAGGGTATTTTTCCCTACTCTTTGGCAGTTGTCGCACCTTTTGACATATTGTTTTGCATCTTTAAAAAGGGAAGGCCAAAAATATCCTAAAGAGAGAATTTTATAGGCTGTCCTTTTGTCAGCAAAGTGCCCGCCGCATGGTTCATCATGACATGCTTTAAGAATATCTGGCATTTCATCTTCCCTAACACATCTTCTGATCACAAGATATGGCCCTGTTTTAAACAATTCGTTAGAAATCCATGAATATTTCGAACTCTCCTGAAAAAAATTTCTTCTTTCACTTGGAAATAAATGTGGATGCAGTTTCCCTGTAACCAAATAGTTAGCAATATCTGCATACCAAGGGGTCTTAGTAGTTACTGCAAACAAATATTCATCAGGAAACTTATCCTCTATAGGAGAATCTTCTTTAGTATTCTGAATCCTAGACAAGAAATCAGCTACTGTATCTTGTTTTCCTGGTCTATCCAACACAGTAATATTGAATTCCTGCAAAAGTAGGAGCCATCTTGTCACTTTGTCATTAGTAACACGTTTGTTCATTAAATATCTAATCGCAGAATGATCAGTATGAATAAAAGTTTCATAGCATGTTATATAATGTCTAAACTTATTGATTGCATGAACAACAGCTAAGAACTCTTTTTTCAATCACAGTAAGTCAACTCAGTGGGAGTTAAATTTTTACTGGTATAGTAAATGGCATAAGGAACTAAATCTTTCTGACCTAACACAGCTCCTAGAGCTGTATCTGAAGAATTTGTAGAAATATGGAAAGGGAGTTTCCAATTTGGTCCTCTCAAGATAGGTGCTTCAGATATTCTTGTTTTCAAAGTTTCAAAGGCTATTTGACAATCAGGATCCCATTTGAATTCACAGTCTTTTGTAAGTAGTTTGAAGAGTGGAGATGCTATTTTAGTGAAGTTTTCTATAAATCTTCTATAGTATCCAGTAAATCCTAGAAAACTTCTAACATCTCTTTGGCAATTTGGAATAGGCAACTTGGAGATGACTTCAACTTTTGATCTATCAACCTTAATCCCATCTCCTGAAATATGATGCCCCAAAACAATACCTTTAGTAAACATCATAAAGAATTTTTCATGGCTTAATGAAAGGTTTGTTTTTTTACATCTTACAAGTACTTTTTCCAAATTTTCTAATGCCTCCTCAAATGAATTAC